>JAKSZT010017719.1:12804590-12824794 GCA_026826555.1 Tolypeutes matacus | reverse complement strand
GAGGGAGGGAGGGAGGGAGGGAGGGAGGGAGGAAGGAAGGAAGGAGGCACTCTGGGTCAGAGCTATTGCATGTTCAGTGAAGGGCAGATCTGAAACTTCCACTTCAAAAAAGCTTGGGCACCTCATCAGCAGGACTTGAGAGGAGAGCTGTGCTTTCCTCTACCGGGGGGGACCACCCAGGCATAGCTTCCTACGTGTGAGGGGCCAGGCAGTTCAGGGGCTCACACCTGGAGCCTGTGGGACACCACTAAACAGGATTCCATCTTGCTTTCCTGGTGGGTCTGGCAGCTCCAGAGGGCAGGGGGACCTTCTTTGTCTTTATTCCCCACTCTTTGCATTTAGCAAGGATCCTGGAACATTGTAGTTACCCACTAAATGTCTATGGAACTCAACTGGACTGGTGGAAGGTAGAGGGAAATAGATTTCCATTCAACAACACTAAGACTTTCTAGCTCGTTGTGATGAAATGAACTTATGTGTTTGTTCACTTATCTAGCAAACATTTGTTTAGGACTCAACGTGCGAGGCTGAGCTAGATAATGGGGCATAAAGACGAATCAGACAAAGTCCTTGACCTGGAGGTCAAGTGGAGAGTCAGATACATCAAATAGTGATTAGAGTGCAGTATCATATGCCCTATAATAGAGGTATTAAGTGAAGATTATGGGATCTCAGGGGAGAGATGTAATGTCAAATTGTTTAGGGGTTGGTTGAGAAAATTTTCACAGACCAATATGTTCATTCATTCATTCATTTACTAATTTAATAAATGCTCACTCTGTGCCAGGTTCTTAGCAAAACAGACAACCACTCTGCAGAGCGCTACCTATTTCATGGGTGTGCATCAAGAAATTATTTATTTTTTCAGTCTTCAGACTCATGCAAAACCCTATCTGTGCCCTTACTCTGCATCAGTGACTGGAACTGAGCCATCCTACCCAATATCTTTGGCAAATGGTCAGCTCCTATTCATCCTTCAAATCTCAGTTCAGGTACCTCCAGCTCCAAGATGCCCTCCCTGTCTTACAGCTGCCCCTTCTTTCTGTTTGATCAACCCCAGCACCCAGCACCCTGGAGGGTTCATTTGTCTGTCCCCTGTTTACTTAGGATTTGATTGTTAACAACAAAATAATGGTAGCTTAGTAAGGATGGAGCTTTATGTCCTCCCACATAAAATAAACCCAGATGTAAGCTGTCCACAGTGGGTATGTGAGGTCCCAAACCCTTAGACCCAAGTTCCTTCCAGGCCAGAGTGTGGTCCTCATCTTCACAGTCTGTGACAAAGACTGACTGGACATTCACTAAATCCTGTCATTGTGGCTTCAAGTATCTAGCTAAACTGCATTTCCCAGTCTCCCTTGCAGGTAAGTGCAGCCAACTGAGTAGGTTCTGGAATATGGACGGACGTGCCCCTTCTGGGTCTGGCCCACCAAACCACCTACACACAGACCTCCATTCTCTTTTCTTACCTGTTCGTTGAACAGAGAGAATTCTGTGGACCTAGAAGAAAGATGGAAAGAATCTGTGTCCCTGAGTCACTGCCAGATCAGACACCTGTGATGGGCTGTCACATGAGCAAAAACTAAGCTCCGCTGTGTTAAGCTGCTTTTAGTAGTGATATACTGAGAGGGACATGGAGCTGCACCTCCCAGATGTCCCCTCAGAGACAGGCTTGTTGCCCCAACTGCTGGGCGTGCCTGTCCGCAAGCAGCCCTCAGCTGCTGTCCCCTTCAGGGACTGCCTCGGCTGCAGAGCACCACCATACCCAAGCCCACACCCAGCGCCCTCACCCAGTGACTGATTGGCCAGGGAAATAGGAGCAAAGCCATTTTGACCCAATGCAGGTCAACTCTGAAGGACTATTTTAGCTCCAGAGCCCTCTATAGGGTCAGGCAAGTCTATTATCAGGTTGGCATCACAACTGACACCTCCCTCTGCACCATCCATCTTCATCCCTCTCCCTTCCACAGGTATTTTGATTCTAATGGCACTCCTAAATAAACATTCTGCACACTAAACAATATTTCAGCATCTGGGTCCTGGGGCACCCAACTGACAACACCTACCCTTTCTCATATAGAATCCCATAACGCTGTCAGAGATCCAACCATCACATCCACATTCCAGGCAGCAGATTGGAGAAGTGAATGGAAAACATGTCACTTTCTTAAGAGGGCTTTCCAGAAGCCTCACTGGAAACCACATGGTCACACAACCATTAAGGAGGCTGTGATGGTTAGGCTAATGTGTCAACTCGGCCAAGTAGTTGTGTCCAGGTGTTTGTTCCAGCAAGCACTGGGCTAATTGTAATACAAGAGCATTTATGGACTTCAATCACCAGTGAGTTTACTGCGTGGATGGCTGATTACATCTGCATCAATCAGGGAGATTACATTATCAATGGGTGGTGCTTTTACCCAATCAGTTGAATGACTTAAAAGTGGAAGTGATTTCAACATTCAGGGAGAATTTCCCAGCTCGTCGTTGGACAGGCAACTTCTCCCAGAGACTCATCAACGACCTTTCATCGGGCTTTCATCGGAGGCCCTGGTTTGCAGCTTGCCTGAGGAACCTGGACTTGTGAGTCCCCACGGTCGCGTGAGAGACTCTTTTAGAGTTCCATATTATTCACAGATATCTCCTGCTGATTCTGTTTCCCGAGAGAACCCTGACTAATACAGAGGCTGAGAAATGTATCTTTATTCTGGGCCACCATGTGCCCCACTAAAAACCACTCTGGAAGAAGTGGATGTGGGGTGGCAACCTACAATCTCTGCCATACAACACAAATAATACTAAAAAAGACTGACATTTGTCAGCCCCTGCTCTGTGCTCAAGCTTTGCAATAAGTAGTTTGCATGGATTATTGCATTTAAAACTTATAACATCCCTATGAGGTAGCAGCTGTTATTGTTTCCATTTTACGGATGGGGAAACTGAGGCTTAAGAGCCAAGGGTCAGGCAGTATATCCATGATGGAGGCGGTATCTGACCTTGAATATTTCTGACTTTGGATCTTATACTCCTAGCCACTGGGAGATACTGCCTCCTCAAAGAATCGTGAGCTCCTTGAGAGCGGAGAGTGTGTCTTAACCATCCTCACATATATAAGGCCTGGAACAGAGCTTGAGATTTGCTGATTTGGTTAAGGAGGAAGGCAAGGTGAGGGGGTCAAGGATATCCCTTGCCTGGGCCAATGGGATAATTGTGGAGCCATTGACCATTAATCAAGATAAGTAACTGAAGAAGAGGAGCTGATTTGTGGGAGAGGAGGTGGAGAGAATGGGGGTTCAGGTTTACACTGGTTCAGTTTAGGTGTCTACGGAATAAAGTCCAAGGGAAGGTGTATGGTTGGTTGTTGGATCTACACATCTGAAGCAAAGGATGAAGGCCTGGGCTGGAGCCATGGGCTGGAGCCTTCTGGGTGTGGGCAGCAGTCCAGGCATGAGCCAGGCCAAGCTACCCCAGAGAGAGAGTGTGGAGAACCCACAGCTGCATCCAGAAACCCAAGGAGAGTTTCCAATTAACACCAACACTCCCCAGCCTTTTACATTTGTACTCCTTTTCCTTGTTCTTTCTGCCCATTTTGAAGGTTGCTTGGTTTTCTGGGCATAGAGCCCATTTTTTGTGTGTAATTTTAAGGTCACGCGCCATCCCAAACACTTATCCAGATATGGGTGATATATATAAATATATGTATCCAATATATTTATATACACACACCCACAAGCCTTGATGCACATGCTGCTGGCCTATTAGGGTGCTCATAAAATGGGCTCACATTTGTGTAGAAGCAACTCTGTGGGCGCCTGCACTACCTGACAGTTGTCATAAAAACACCAATAAGAGGGAGCAGAAGTGTGTTTGACTTGGAGAATGATTCTTGTTTCCTTTTCATTATTCTTAATAAAAGGAGATGGTGCCGAAAATTTGTGTTTCCCGGGTTATTTTCCCCAAGAGATCTTTTATAAAGCATGGAATATATAACGGACTATGTTGCAGGCAAATGCCTCATTAAGGGAATATAGTTAGAAAGAAATAGTAACCAAAATGAACAGTTATTTTCTTTACTTTTTTACCCTCTGTAAAATGGAGAAATTAGATGTGATATGGATTTAGTGACAGTCCTCAAATAATATTATGAGAGCATGATGCTTGCACCCTGCGACAAAGGTGTCTTTAAGTGCTGCTGTGTAAAAAGGCAGAAGTATTGGGAAGTACCCAAAAGCCCCAGGAAAAGGCTTCTGTCTCCCAAAGGGTCTTCATACCCATTTATGGCTTGGTTCAGCCAGCTGGGTTCAGGTTTCCTTGTCTCTCTCCATTTTCTCTCTACATATTCTTCTGTATGAACTAATGATTCCAAATCTCCATCTCTAACTCACTCTCCAGAGCTTGAGATCCACATATCCAGGTCTCCCTGGACATCATCAACTGAATGCCCCCTGGTCCTTCAAAATCAACAGGTCAAACACAAAGCTCATCTCTGCCCCACATGCCCTGTTCCTTCAGGTTTCCCAAAAGGTGGAAGATGCCACTACCCACCCAATCGTCCAAACCAGAAAGTCCCAGAAATCATACTGGACCCCGTATTAGTCAGCCAAATGGGTGCTGATGCAAAATACCAGAAATTGGTTGGTCTTTATAAAGGGTATTTATTTGGGATAGAAGTCCACAGTTACCAGGCCATAAAGCGTTTAAGTTTCTTCCCTCACCAAAGTCCATTGCCACGTGTTGGAGCAAGTCAGCAGCTGACGTTTGCCAGGGTTTAGTCTTCTTGGGTTCCTCTCTTCCCGGGGCTGCATTTCTCTCCAGGCTCAGCTCCTCTGTTTCCTCCACAAGGTCAGCTGTAGACTATGAGGCTCTTTAGGCTTTGCCTCTCTCCACAAGGCCAGTTGTAGGCTCTCAGGTGAACGGCTCATGTCTTCTCCCGGGGCCTTCTGTCCTTCCTCACAAACAAGCTCTCTTACTTCCTGGGCTCCAGCTCAAGACTCCAACATCAGAACTACAACTCTGTCCTTTGCCATGCCTTTTATATTTGATTCCCCACCCATCAAGGGGTGGGGCTCAACGCCCTACTGATGTGGCCCAGTCAATGCCCTAATCATAACAATCATGCCCAGATTAACAGACCATTTTTACAAGCATAATCCAATATCTATTTTTGGAATTCATAACTATGTCAAACTGCCAAACTGCTACAACCCCACAGCCAGCAATCACCATGTCCTGGTGATTTAAGCTCTAACTATTCAATACATCCCCATTACTCCAACTCCACTGCCTCCACCCTGTTCCAGGCCCCATCATCTCTCCTGTCACGACCCCACACTCCTCCTTGAGTTCCTACTCCAGTGCCACCTCCATAGAGCTCTCTGAGTGACCTTTCCGCAATTCTGACTCTTCAGGGGCTCCACATTGTTCTAGATCACGATACAGCTGCTAGATCAGAATGCTGTCGCTTCTCCATTGGCATCTCATTAACCTCTCCCCTTTCCCTCCTTCAGTCATTTAAGGAACTCTTGCCAGTTCCCCAAATGCCTCATGCTGTTCCGTACCCTTGTGACTTTGCACCTATTGTTCCTCTGCTGCAGGTCCCCACTGCCAACACCTTTCCTCTACTGACTCATTCCTCAGTATGAAGCTCAGATCCCAACTCCTACAGGAAACCTTACAGGCTTTTCTGTGTTCCCAGAGCCCCTCCATCATAATAATTCCCACAGTGCAAGGTTATTTTCTAATGCTCCATTAGACTACAGGCTCCTTGAGGGCAGGGATTTGGTCTTGTTGATTTCTTTTTCTCCAGCAAGCAACACAGTAACCACTACAGACCAGAGGTTCAGTTGTTGAATGATTGGAATTCATTAATCGATCACTGGAATCAGTGACATCCTGCAAAGACAAGGACAAGATCAGCCTTCCATCTCTGCAGAAATTCCAAAGCAGTATGAATGTATTTGGAGGAAGACAGTAGACAGAATGACCCTTGGGGTTCTTTTCCAGGCCATGGCTCTGGGCCTCTGTTTTTCACGGAGAACAAAAAGCAATTCAGCACTTCCCAGCCATAGCAGAGAAGGTGGTTGAAAGGGTTTTGTTTGCTTGGTATAGAAGTGAGAACGTGGTCTTTAAAGTCAAACAAACCTGGGTTAAAATACTGCTGCTGCTGTTACTTCTCATCTCTGAGCTTCACCTGGAAGGTGAATATGATGACTCTTCTCTTGCTGGGAGATTATAAAGACTAGATATAAGATTTGAAACCACAGGACCTAGTATGCAGAAAATGATCCATAAATGAATAGCATTATATTATTATTATTATTATTATTATTATTATTATTATTATTATTATTTCTAAGGCTTGAAAAACATGTGATTGTGTTGAATCATAGGACTACATGGTGCATATGGGAAACTATAAGTAGTTCAGTGTTATTATCCCCATTTTATAGATGAGGAAACTGAGACCACACAGCTAGATCACACAGCTAGAAAATCCAAATTCTCACAGCTAGAAAGTGTTTGAGCTGGAATTCAAAACCAGAACGCTCTGCCCCAAGAGTCTGTGAGCTTAACCACAGATCTGGTAGGTCGCCTCTACTTTGTGATTTGGCTGGAGAGGAAGGATCTGGGCAAAGGGCAGCGACATTCAAGAATGAGGAAATTAGAGTTCACGCATGGGGACGCATTGCTGACTTTTGCTGTTCCTCAAACCGGTCACGTGCAGTCCCAGCACAAGGGCTGTACGTTTGCTAGTCTGTCTGCCTGGAGCACTTTTCTCCAGGTATGTGCTGTACCTTGGCTGCTTTCAGGCTCCTCCTCAGAGGTCACCCCTCATCAGTTGCCGAGAATCCTAAAGTGTTAGCTGAGTCCATCCAACCTGGTTGTTTTCAAACTGTGCTTCTCAGAGTCTAGGGTTCCTGGAGATGCCCTGGAGGAGGTTGAGTGGGGGCTGGCACCCTCCCCACCCCTGTTCCAAACAAAGCCGCTCCCTTCTGTCTTTTTATGCATTGTCTTTAAGGATACGATTTCTTATAATTAAACATCCTGTTTTTAAAAATTAACCTCATACACACTGCAACACTTTCACTTTACAAATGGGGAAACTGAGGCCTGAAGCATAGAAGTGGCTGGTCCAAAGTTCTACAGCCTGTTGGAAATTAAGCTGGGACCTGCCCCAGATTGCTTCCAACTTGACCCGACCGAGACAAGTCTTCCCACCCACCCACCCCCAACTGTCCAACATGAGGCAGATTTAATAACCACAAACAGGAGGCATTTGCCTCTGAACAAACTGTTGTGATACAGAATAGGAAAATCGATGCATTCATTAGCACGTGCTGGGAGTAGGAGGCAGGATGTGGTCAGGAGCTGGTTTCAGGCATTTGCAGCACAGGGGAATTGAGTCCAAGGAGGATTGGTGGGTGATAGGACATTGGTCCTATTAACTGGACTCACACTCAGCTGCTGCTTGCATGGCGCCTCCTGCCCTCTTCCCCACCCTGGTTTGATTCAAATATATTGACTGTGACAGTGCTGAAATTATATCTGGAAAAACCAGTTAGCTTTAATTCCAGTCCCAAGAGAAAATGAAGGAGGTGATGATTAGAGAAATATTGATGGCCATGAAAATCAGACACGCTGTCTGCAAGGAGGACTCAGTCCTGAAGGCACAGAGATGGCAGAGAGCTGCAGCGATCACCTAAGCTTGGAAATGGGAAAACTGTTTTGGAAATGGGGAACCTGAGTCCCAGAGAAGGGAGAACCTTTTCTGAGGTCACGTAGCTGGTCCAGAGCAAAGCTGAGGTTAAAACCCAAACCTTCTGGGAGTGTATGGAAGGCAGAGACCATATCTGAGGCATGGGTGTGTCCCTAGGACCTTGCATAGCATCTTGCACCAAGCAGGCTCTCAAGAAGTAAATGCTAGTTGAATAAATGAATGATCCGTTTTCTTCCCTGAGAACAGACCTCTTTCCAGAATACCTCATCTTTCAGGATCATCTCCATAATTTAGGTCAATACTAAAAATCTCAACTCCCTTTTGCCTTTTCCTTTCACATTTTAAGCACAAAGGAGCCAAAGGAAAATTGTTTTAATTCAACCTAGTCGACCTACTCCTGACAGCGAATGAATTTCTTTCAGTGTTGAGAATCAAAAGACCTAATTTCTGTTTAGCCGACCACCTTGGAAACTTGCCAAGCTCCCATCCTCCCACCTGGACAGTCACCGTTGAGTCCTACAGTGAAGCCACACCAGGCCCTGTCAACAAAGCAGTGGGCATGGCAGACGAGGCCCTGCTCTCGACGGAGCTTGCATTGCAAGGGGGGAGAGAGGGACAATAAACAAATCAATAGAGGACACCACATGAAGCAAAACTGCAGAAACCTGAAGGTCTCAGGAGTGACAGCAGGGGCTTTTTAGTTGAAGCTGTGTCTTAACTGAGTTCCCGAGGAGGAGAGCCTGAGAGGGATTTTGGTGCACATGATAAAACATGGACAGGAGGGAGCACGGCAGGATAGAGCAGGGCAAGGAGCTGAGAAAGGACGAAGGATGAGGATTCGGCTAAAGTCAGCTTTGACCCAAGGAGGAGGAATGGAGGACTGGGGGCCTCATCGACAGGGGAAGTGCCTTCCCTCCGCCGAGGGCAATTCTCTGGGGAAGGCAGGCAGCTGTGACCACTGGCAGCCGACTCTGCTGGGGAGTCTGGGGGATCTGGGAAGGGCACCCAAAACATACTCTACAGGCCACCAGGGACGCCCACTCTGAGGGAGCAACATCTGAGGAGGGGCATGAAGGAAGCGAAGGAACAAGACATGGAGAACATACCCAGAGGAAAGCCTTCCAGGCAGAGGGACTAGCAAATGAAAAGTCCTTGATGTGGGAGTGCACCTGGTGCACTTGAGGAACAGAAAAAGGCAGCGATGCTTCTCTAAGAGGCTGAGGAGCAGGAGAGGATTAGAAGTGAATCCCACCTGTTGGAAAATCTGGCTGGGAGGAGCCTCCTAAAAAGCCGCCATGGTCAAGAGAACATGGACCACCCACTCACGTGCACAGCGCTGCCCGGTTGACAAAGACCCTCCGTGGGCACCAGCCCACTTGCCACCCATTGCAACATTCGGAGGAAGTGCTGCTATCCCCCACGGTATCCAGAAGTGGGCCCTCTCCTGACCACTGACCGTAAGCACTGCTGTTCTCCCCCCGTCCCTGCCCCCAAAGGAGGTGTAGCAGGTCGGGTCACTGTGGACCTGGTCTTCACTTCTGCTGCAAATCTGGCCCGGGGGCTTTCCCTTGCACGGCAGGAAAGTGTAGCAAGTTTGCTTTCTCTGACCTTCTTGTCTGTCTTCTCTTACAGAACTTTTAGGAGGACCCAGAATCTGCCTCAGGTTAAACAAACACCTCTCTCTCTCTCTCTCTCTCTCTCTCTCTCTCTCTCTCCCTCTCTCTCTCTCTCTCTCTCTCTCTCTCTCTGGATCTCATATCCTTGGGCTCTGCAGGAATATCCTGAGATCTGGGCTGATAACCCTCAGCTCGTGGTATTGTGGTGATGCTTGAATGTTGGCTGACAGGAAGAGCGCTGACATTTCACAGTTATTTCACTTCTCCCACAGAATGGGTAAAGCAATTTCCAGGCCCAGAATGGGATGGGGTTGAACCAGTTAACCTTTAAAACCCCATGCAGCCAAGGACTCGAGGAATCTGTGACCTGCCCAAGGTCACACAGTGAGTAGGTGGCAGCCCTGGGACTACAGTCCTAGGACGAGAATGCAGTCCTGCCCTCTCCTAGTCCCGGGCTCTTTCCACCAGGAGAAAAGCGCATAACCTGCTGGAGAACCTTCCGCGGCCCTCTAATTGCCGTGGTGAGTGTGCTTCTGCGCTGTGTGATCCCTAAACGCCCATTCTGCCCTTCCCGCTCCTTTTTCTTTATGAAAAGTATTATTTCACTCTGTGAACCCCATGGACAATTTTAAGCATGTTGGGAAATGCTTAACATTGTTTGGATTTATCTGCATAAAAATTTCCTGGCCTCCACCCTGTCTGAATACACTCTTAAGTCGCTTTGCTGTAAGTTCCTTGAGAGCAGAGACCATATTCATCTCTTTCATCTCTAGCACAGAGAAGATCATCAGGAAATAGGTGGTTGTTTAATTAAACAATTGGTACAAATAGCATTAGCAATTTCTACTACTAACAAAAACTGAAAACTTAGATTAACCATAAACGGTACCCTTGTTCAATGAGTTTATTTCCCAGGTTTTCCCACTTTTAGGAAAAAAGATGCACAGCATAAAGAAATAAGGCCAACAGTCTCCAAAGGAGCAGCAATAGTCCTCTGAGTGCAGGGACAGTGTCTGTCAAAAGAGGATGACCCACTGATGTGTTCTTTTTATTGATGACTACCCTTGTGAGTCTTTGCTCTTGTAACTGAGACTTAGCCTGCAGTTGTGGGGTGCCTAAGGGTTGCCACCTGGGAGCCTCCTTGTTGCTCAAATGTGGCCTCTCTCTAAGCCATACTCAGCATATGATTGCATTACCTCCCCCTCAGCATGGGACATAACTCCCAGGGATGAGTCTCCCTGGCAACAAGGGATTAATACCAAGTGCCAACTGGAAACACAACTGGAAAAAGACCTTGAATTAAAGGGGGAAAAGGTAAAGACAAATGAGTTCAAGTGGCTAAGAGACTTCAAAGAGTGTCGGGAGGTCATCCCAGAGGTAACTCTTACGCACACCTCAGTAGGAGCTCATAGAACATATAAGTGCCTATCACCCCACACAGAGGGGCTCCTGAGAGCTCTGGAGACACCCAGGTCCTATATAAGTGGGGATAGACCCAGAGACTGATGCCTTATCAGTGGGATCTATTTTGGAATCTGTGCTCCTGAGAGTGATAGAATTGGATTCAAATAAGTCCTCCCTGTACATGGTTCATCAGTCCCTTCTATTCAAACCTATATGTGATGCTGAAGTTTTTAGGTATACTTCCAGAGACTGGAGCCTCTGACCTAACTATGTGCCAGGTATGCATGGAATCTCGGTGGAGCTGCAACTCCTACCCTACAGCTCAATGGACTCATCCAAGTCACCTGGCAGGAGACAACGATGGGCAATGGCCATCCCAGGGAATGGAGAGGGCCTGCATCTGCAGGCAGGATCATCCCACCCACCACATCCATGGGATATAAGCCCTCTCTCACTTGGAGGTGGAGTGGACATCACCATCCCAGTCCCCTCAGGATTGGGGGAAGAACTATGGACTAGAGTGGACTTGATGGTATTCTGTTGTTCACATATGGTGATTCTAGCAATGGAAGAAATTATAACAATGAGGTGGAGCCAGTGGCCACTTGACACTTTTGGGGCAGGGAGGGGACGAGCAGTTGAAATGCAGGGGCTTCTTTGGGATTTGGAGGTTGTCCTGAGTACCTTTGTGGCAACGGATGTAGGCCATTTTAAATCAGCACACACCACTCAGAACTATGTGGGAGAGAGTGTGGTCTACGATGTGAACTGTGGTCTATGGTTGGTGGCAAGGCCCCAGGATGTGTAAGTCCATTGAGGGTGGTGGGCCACACTTGTGGGAGATGTTTGTGTGGGATGTGGTGGGAGGTGTGGGAGGTGGGCCACATGGGAATCCCAGTGGGTTCCGTGTAATATTTTGGGTATCTAAGCACCTCTTAAAATATATTTATATATATACATAAATAACATTTTTGTAAGCAAATGCACATATATGCATAAATATTTATATATCATTTTGAAAATGTTGGTATGTATTGTGAAAATTTTGATTTTTACCCACAATAATAAAATAAAAAAATAAAATAAAATAAAATAAAAATAAAAAATAAAATAAAATAAAATAAAATAAAAAAAGAAAAGAAATAAGGCCATAACAATTATTTCCTAATCTACCTTTTGAAACCCAAAAATGCAAAGGCAAATCTCCTATACCTTCTCCATCTCATTCACCGGACAACAAGTATTCTCATCCTGGCAGGTGAACCTATAGGATCTGTGAAGTCAAACAGCAATTTTGACAAGTAAGCTGGGTCCAAAATTTCTAGAGAGAGGGAGAAGGAGTGAACCAGGATTGGGGCAGGATGGTCCTGATAGGCTAGTGTCATGCTGAGCCAGGAAAATGAAACGTGAGCTGTGGTGAGAAAACTGGAGCTTCACTTCACCACCTGCCCTGGGAAACCATTTCATTGCTCTGCACCCGAGCTTTCACATCTTCTACATGATGCCAGTGTTAGGATCACCCCCAGTATTAGTCGGCCAAAGGGGTGCTGATACAAAGTACCACAAATCTGTTGATTGTTATAAAAGGTATTTATTTAGGGTAAAAGCTTACAATCCCAAGGCCATGGAAAGTCCAACTCAAAGTGCCATAAGAGGTAATTTCTCACCAAAGTCAGCTGCCACGTGTTGAAGCAAGATGGTGGGCAATCTCTGCCTGGTTTCTCAGGGCTTCCTATATCAGTCTCTGGCATAGGTCGTTCCTCTCTGGCCCTTCTCAGCTGCTCAGTTGCTCTGTTCTCTTCCACTGCAAACTATCAGGCAAATGGTTCATCCCTCCCTGGAGCCCCAGGATCAAACATGAGAGAACTCTCTCTCTTCCCACATCTTCTTGAGTGGGTGCCCATTTATCTCAGCCCACCAAGGGAGCGAGGACTCAACGTGAGTCATGCCCTACTGACATGGTCAAATCAAAAGTCCTAAATTGATTTTATTAAGTAGACAACACCTTTGAATTTAATACAATCAAAGCATATCAAACCCAGAGGAATAGATTAGTTAACAAACATAATCTTTCTCTTTTGGGGATTCATAAATGATCCCAAACTGCCACATCCTCCAAAAGCATCTGTTAGCAAAGTGCATAACAAAGTACCTGGCACTGGGGGCTCAATAAATATCATAGATTTGAAAAATATCAGAGCTGGAAGACTCCCCAAGGGCTAAGTCTCATCTCTCTGTTTTCCAGAAGCAAACCTGAAGCGCAGGGCATCCAGAAGGTGGCAGGGACCTATCCAGACCACCTTCAGGCTCCTACCCACCCCTTGCTCAATTATTTTAATTTGGTAGAGCCTACCCATCACTCTACCTTCATACTTTAAACTGATATCTGAAAGAACCTTGTGTAGGGAAATGGAAGTTTCAGCAAGAACATCGAGTATCAGCAATATTTAAATAAACTTTTGACAAAACAAAATATAATATTCTCCCTGAGTGCTGTTCACCCACCAAAACAATTATTTCCCTTTTCATATATTGAGCATCTATGCTGATCTCTGGGCACTGACCGAGGGCATAGCACTGCAGACTTGTGGTGCACGAATCATTTCATATTCTGCATTTTGCACTTTGCATCCTAATATAGATGTATTCCTCATTGCTACAATCTTCATAATTATCATTTTAATGGCACCATCACATCCCTTCATGTTGTTTCATAATTTACAAAACTGTTCACCAATTGTTGGACATTAGCTTTTATACAGTGTTTGTTTTTATAGATGATGCTGTAACAAGCATCTTCATTGCACATAGCTCCTGGCATCTGATAAATTATATCCTCAGAATGAAAGAGACATTTCAAGAAATAGGTATTTGGAGTCAAAGGGTATACACCTCCTTAGAGCCCTTGTCATCTGTTACTGAATTTTTTTAAACGGGTTGTACCATTTTATGCTACACTCGTAGAGTATGAAGCTTCACCATCTGGGATGTTCTAACTTTGTTTTTCTCAACTCGTTTGCTATTTCTAACCAAAATGCATGTTCATTATAGAAAATGTGGACAGAAAAAAAAAAAATCTATCACCCCAACCAAAAAAAATATAGATCACTATTAAAAGTTAAGCAAATTTCCTCCAACTTTTTTTCTATACATATGAGGGGCTTTTTTCTCAATATTTAGATCATATTCTAGATTCAGTTTTATTTTGTTTTAACTTAATAGTTTTAAGTTGTTGTAAAATGTTTTTAAGCCACTCATTTCAATGACTACATAAATACCCCATCGTGTACAGGTGCTTTTCTTAAAGAGCCCTTGGTAGGGGACGTATAAGTTGTGTCCAGCATATAATAAATAATAAAGTGGCCATGAACATCCTTCTCTGTATGTCTGTATCCTAATCTTTGTTCACTTCCACAGCATAAAGAACTTGAGGTAGAATAACTGGATCAAAAAGTATCCACATTTTTGAGATATCCTCAGCTTTTAAAGGTTGAAATTGAGAAAGGTGAGGAGGAAGCCCGCCGTATCCCTCTGTGTCCTCGGGGTCCTGGAAGGAGCCCGGCTCTCAGCCAGGCCGTGCCGAGCTCCTTCTCAGCCCTGGCACTTGGCCACTGAAGTTCCAAGGTGGTTAAATGAGATAATAGCTCCTGTCATTTGTCACTTTGGGCTGCAGAAGTTTCAAACCCCCTTCCTACTTGGGGGACTTCCAAGTTAAGGAAGAGGTGGAGCCCCTCTTCCCTCTCTGGAAGCCAAAGGAGAGCAGATGCCCTCCCCACCCTCCTACCCAAACTCACGCAGAGCTAGAGCCTGGCCACAGGACCTACGCACAACCAGACTCTGCCACGCAGGCCTCTGCAAAGGCACGGGGTCAGGGAAAGAGCATGAGCGACGCCAACTTCCGCAGAGTTGAGAGGCGTCGGCCTGGTGGCCAGCCAGCACACGCAGCAGTGTCACCAGAGGACAGCACCAGCTCGCGGCCGGGTCTCGGCTGCACTTTGCTTCCTTTGGTTCGTGCCCTTGGCCTCCAACCTCCCCATCGATTCTGTCAGCTCCCTAAGACCATTCCAAGCAAGTTCCTTCTCCTGCTTAAGTTAAGCAGAGTGAACCTCTATTGTTGCCATTGAGAAACAATTAGAGACCTGCCCGGCAGAGCTATGGGGATTTAGATAACGTATGGGGAGCCTCGGCAACAGCACCTGGCCCAGAGTGGGCACTGAATGAGCAGCGGCTGTTAATATTACTATGATCAGGCAGCACAGAGCAGTGGGCACAAGCCAGGACTCTCGAGCCAGAGGGCCTGCGGTCAATTCCTAGCTCCACCTCTTACGCACTGGATGACCTTGGGGCTAGTTACTTAAGCACTCTGTGCCCCAGTTTCCCCATTCCCAAGAAAGACATAGTAATAATACCTATTTCAGAGGACTGTTAGGAGAAAATGTGTTAAAACGTATAAAATGCCAAGAAGGGCACCTTTTAAGTTGTGCTGTTATCATTTTTTCACAACTAACTTCATTATCACACTCTGTCACTTGCACAGCACCTTCACAGTCTGTCGCATCTTACCCCATAACAATTATGTGAGATCCTTATTTTACAAATTTGGAAACTGAGACTCAAAGAGTTTCCTTCCCATGGGTCCCACAACCAGAAGGTGGGAGAACCAGGGCACCAAGTCAAGACTTTAATTGTGAAAGCCAAGCTCTTTCGGGGACACTAGTAACCACTGTGTGTGTGTGTGTGTGTGTGTGTGTGTGGCATGTCCTCAGTAATTAGTTATGGACTAATAGTGATGAATGAGGATCCTGTCCACTGAGGAGGACAGGATCTAATATTTGCTCAGCACCTACCATGTGTCAGCCTTGATCCACACGTGACACACGTGTCATTAATTCTTATAACACTGCGACATAGCTATCAGCACCCCTATTCTGACAATGAGGAACCCGAGCCTCAGAGGGCTTTAATAGCTTCCTGAAGGCCACCCAGCTGGTGAGCAGCTGTCCATGCGCGTTGCCCTCCCATCACTGCAGCCTCTAAGCCCCCTTTAGACTTGAAAAAGATACCTGCTGCAATTGCATCTTCCAGTCACTTCTTTCCTCCCATTATCTCCTGGCAAAAGTGTGCACAAAGATTATTTTCTCTACCAAATTGGTGTTTAAAAGCTGGAGATTAAATAAACAAACGTACAACTACAACTACTTTATTGTGCGGAGGTTTGCACGCCACTGCACACGGCCCGCCGGTACCTCGTCAGCTTCCCCACCGCAGCTGTCTGTCGGCGGAGCCTCCTGACAATGGCTGTGCTCAGTGTCCTGTTTATACAATGAATCTATAATGTAATTTCACGAGGTTCTGAAATGCACCGAGAAACATGCAAGGACTCCAGTGCCTCGGTCTAATCCATATGAAACAGGCTGGAAACGCGCCTAGTAAACATGCCAGAGACTGCGAGGCTGCAGCCGTCCCACCCTTATCTAAAAAGGATTACTGCTGAGCGGGCTGATGGGGTCCTCCAGCGGAGTGGCTGAGGAACCATGGAAGTGGTCAAGGGGATTTGTGGACAACTCCTGGGCCTTCTGCAAACCGACCCCTCTGCAGGATCTGGGAGATATACAGCAGCGGTAGGAACAGGTGCCAAATGAATGGCAATAGAGGTTAAAGAGCAAAGAGGCACTTCTGTTCCCTAAGGTGAGTTTTAATAAAATCCATATAGTCACAGACACTGAAAGAACAAGGGCTCTTCCTCAGGTGAAACTGGGTTTTGCTTGCCCTTTCTGCCTTTCGTGCATCTGTGCTCTCGTGGGTGTGTATTCATTCATTCATCCATTCATTCATTCAGCAAACCTGTCATGCCCCCTCTTCTAGGTCAGCCCCTGAGCTAGGTGCTGGAGGCATAAGGATTCGTAAGGTATACCCCTCCCACCATTTATTTACTGAGCAGGTCCTACGGACCAGATGCTGTTGTTGTACCTGCCTAAGTTCAGCAGCTAATACTACACCCATCCCTTCGACACGTAAAGCACTGCAGGGTTATCAAAGCACTTTCCCGTAAGCCATTCAAACCCTCAAAGGGCGTGAGCATCGGCTCCCTCGGCCTGAGCACAAGGAAAGCTCCCGGCAGGCAGCCTCAGGGCCCAGTCATAATCAGGGGTTTGCCATCTTTGAATCAGTCAGGGCTTCCTCAGCACCAGCCTCCTACACATCTCCTTTTTCCTTCTCACAGAAGCCCAGTCGGTTACTACATTGTGCAGGTCCCTGACTCTGAGAGGTCCTGGCTCAGAGGTCCTGGAATGGAAGCAGAGGGGAAGCCATCCCAGGTAGCAGGGACATCCTAAGCAAAGAAAGGGGGGAAAGATGCTCGCATGATATATTTTGAGATATTCTGAAGACTCCAAGTGGCTAGTTTGCCTGAAGAGAGGCAGGAGGAATCAGAATAATATGGCTGACGTTTCTTGAGCACGTACAGCCTGCGAGCCACAGCTGGCTGACCTCATGCTACTTTCCTGACTTGTTTCCTTCCATGCACACACCCTCTACCCTGCCATCCAGTCTTTTCTGCTCAGAGCAACCAAATACGCCCACATAAGACACTCAGATACTCAGATCTCCTTGTCCATCCCTGCTCAAACCCCTCCAATGGTTTGAGGACATTTAGAATAAAACACGACCTCCTTTTCTTGGTCCGTAAGAGCCCATGTGATCAACCCCATTTCTCTCTCCCTCCAGCTTCATTCCTAACCCACCGTCTCTGCTCTACTCCAGCTTCTCTTGTTTGAACTTGACAGTCTACTCCAGGCTCAGAACCTCTGCACCCAAATATCTCACCCCAAATATCCACACAGCACTCAGGTTCCATGAGTTTTAACAAATGCATAGAGTTATATGACCACCAGCACAAGTAAAAAGAGTTCCATCAACCTAAGAAATTCCCTGGTGCTTCCTTGTAGTCAACACCTCCTCTTTCCCCCAGACCCTGGAGATCACTGATCTGTTTTCTGTTCCTACAGTTTTGTCTTTTTTAGGTTATCATATTGATGGAATCATGCAGTATATAGCCCTCTGAGTCTGGGTTCTTTCACTTAGCATAAAGCATTTAAGATTCACCCACGTTGCAGCATGTATCAGCAGTTTGTTCATCTTTATTGCTGAGTAGTATTCTGTTCTATGGATGCATCACTGTTTGTTTATCCACTCACCCCTTAAAGGACATTTGAGATGTTTCCTGTTTGTGTGTGTGTATGTGTGTGATTATAAATAAACATTTACATTCAGGTTTTTGAGTGAACAGAAGCTTTCCTCTCTCTTGGATAAACACATAGGAGGAGTGGGGTCATATGGTGAGCGTATGTTTAGTTTTATTAAAAGCAACAAAACTGTTTTCCAGAGTGAGCTGTATCATCTTGCATTCCCACCAATATCCTATATATGTGCTTGTTTGTTTGTTTTCTGTTCCCCAAAGTAGAATATAGATCAGGGACTTTGTTTCACTTACTGCTATATCCTCAGTGCCTGGCACATAATAGGCACTCAATAAATATCTGTTGGTTTAAAAAATGAATGACCTCATTAATTCTCATGCCTCACAGCAATCTCTAGGGAGGCATTGTCATTATGCCCACGTTGTAGATGAGAAAATTGCCTCAGGGTGGTTAGGGGATGCGCTTACAGTTGCCCTTTCCGTAAATGGCAGAGAAAGGATTTGAACCCATCCGTCCAGCTTGAGAATGAGCACATACAACCATACCACACTCCAGCCCTGACGAGGGGAGTGACACTTTTTTCTCTGAGCAGCAGGAAGTCACTGGTGGGTTTTAAGCAGGGAATGACAAGGTCACAGAATTTCAGGATACATGGGGCAGGCAAGTGGTAAATGGTCTGGTGCAGGGAGACAAGACCATGCAACAGTCCAGATCGGAAACGAGATTGTCCTGGGCTGGGGAACGTATTTGCAGGGGTAGAGAGTGTGGGATGTAAACAAAGACCACCTGCATGAGAACAAACACAGGCTATTTATTCAGTGCTTGCTATAGCAAGAGAGTCAGCCACCCTCGCTTGCATTTGGCAGAGACTCAAAGCCAGGTAGGGAAGTGGGAAAGCTTTATAGTGATACGGTGGGAAGCTTCGGGTATGCCCAGGTTGGAGGCTGCTGTCGTGGAGAAGCTGGCGGCAGGTCAGCTAGAAGCAAGGCATCTTAGGCGATTGATTTGGGGAAAATAATTGGCTTTTTCTGGTCCTGACTTGGAGCAAAAATTGGGAAACTGTCCGTTATGGACAAAGCCCTGGTTATTCTGGGTGATTGCTACAGAGATTGTGGTTTGACTTCCCAGGCTGCTTGCTGCAAAGGCTGTGGGTCAGAGTTCCATTGTCACATATGGCCCAAGCACAGTCCATTTGTAATTCAGTTTCTCAAGAGGAAGGGACAGAGAGAAAAAGGTGTGTAGTGTGGGAGAGAGAGCATTCACCCCAAGGATAAAATCCAGGGTGACACTGCAGCTGTGGCCTTACAGCCAGGACCGGACCCATCCCCTGAATCCTCACTCTCACACACTCTGCCATGCCTCCCTCTCACTAAGTGTGTGTAACATCTTTATGTTGTTGTTTTGTTGTGGTTTTTTTTAGATTAATTGGGGGATGGGGGAGACACAGGTAGACAGGCCTGTGACTTTTGTTTCTTTCCTTTTGGGAGGAAGCACTTGCAGCTGCAGAAGGTAGGAAGAGCTCTGGAGGAGGCAAGGCAGCAGCATGGGGGCTACAGGGTGGGGCAGGCTGCCTGCAAAGGGCGCCCTGCAGCCTGGTGCTCGTGCCCATTCCCACAGGCAGCACAGGTGCTGCCAGGCCGTCGTCACCCAGCAACTGCACAACCCAGCCCACTGGAGCTAGACTGTCTTTGCTAATTAGGTACCTGGTTTTGCTCCTTGGAGAACGTGAGCAAGCATTGTCACATGTGAGAACGATAACAGAATTCGAGAATCGGAGGCGCAGAAGAGGTGGAAAGGTCCTTAGTCAAGTACTCCCTCATCCTTCTTACATGGGTACAGCAAATTTTAAATTCATTGGCTGCCTTCCTTCTCCTGATGAAAATAAAAGTTAGCAATAACAGAGCAGAGAGTTATGCTTGGCCAGGCACTATATTTTATCTCATTGAATCCTCACTCTCTGAAGTTGGTATTTAGCTATTATCCCCCATTTTACAGGTGAGGAAACAGAGGCTCAGAGAGGCTAAGTAACCTGCCTAAGGTCACACACCTAATATCAAAACCAGTATTCAGACGAGATCGGGCGCATTCAGGGTGGAGAGAGTGTGGTCTACAGTGTGAACTGTGGTCTATGGTTGGTGGCAAGGCTCCAGGATGTGTAAGTTCATTGAGGTTGGTGGGCCACACTGTGGGAGATGTTTGTGTGGGATGTGGTGGGAGGTGTGGGAGGTGGGCAACATGGGAATCCCAGTGGGTTCCGTGTAATATTTTAGG
>JAKSZT010017719.1:12748008-12804190 GCA_026826555.1 Tolypeutes matacus | reverse complement strand
AGGGCACAAGCTCTGACACGAGGCAGGCGGGGCCAGAAGCCCAGCAGTGGAGTTCATTAGTCGTTGGCCTTGTGCAGGTCCTGCTGCTTCTCTGGGCTCAGCTCCTTCTACTCTAAATGGACACAAAAGGCTGCATGTTTGGGGACATGCCATACACATGAACCCTTCCCTCTTCCAAAGCCCACTGTCCTCCTGGGCTTCTGTCTCAGCTTGCCAGGACTGCTTTGACAAATACCATACATGGGTTTGGCTTAAACAAGAGAAGTTTATTATCTCACAGTTTCGGAGGCTGCAGGTCTAGCATCAAGGCATGGGCAGGCCGTGCTTTCTTCTGGAGTCTGCAGCATTCTGATGCTAACGTGCTGCAATTCCTGGAGTTCCTTGGTTTATAGATGCATCTCTGCTTGCATCACATGGCAATCTCTCTCTCTCCTCTGGCTTCTACTTCTGTGTCCAATTTCCTTTGCTTAAAAGGAAATCCATACTGGATAAAGGTCCACCTCATTCAATTTGACCACTCCTTAACTGATAACATCTTCAAAGGTCCTTTTTACAAATGGGTTCACACCCACAGGACCAGGTATTAGGACTTAAACATGTCTTTCGTGAGGGACATGATTCAGTCCTCAGAAGCTCCAATTGGCCTTGCCCACTGGGGTGATGGAGGCAGTGTTCTTGGTGGGGATGTGCCTGGACTTGAGGCAAGGCACTTCTCAATGCAGGAATTTTCTCAAGTTATTCTGCCTCTTTGAGCCTTAGCTTCCTCAACTATAAAATGGGGACAAGAGAATCTGCTTGGGGGAATTGGTGTGCAGGTGGAATGAGATCTGGCTTACAAGCACTTAGCACAGTTCCTGGAAGACAATAGAGGCTCAATAAATGTTTGTTGTTGTCATTGTTAAATTGTTGTTGTAGTTCTGAAGCATACACAAGTGCATGTAATTTTGCATTTAATTTCAAGGAATTCATGGATCCCCCATCCCAGAATCCTCTCAATGGATCCCGTCAAGATCCACGAACTCCTTCGATGAGTTAATTCTCCCATTTTGCAGGTGGAGAACCAGAGGTCCAGAGAGAAGATATGATTCAGCCCTTATAACAAAGCTGGACCCAGCTCTCTCCACTGAGATCAAGGTCAAGGCCAATCTGACTCTCAGTTATGTGCTATTTCTCCCAAATTGTGAAATCTCTGTTGCAGCACACATTTGGAGCTCCTTAGCCCTCAGCTAAGGCTGAAACTGTGCAAAGCAAGTGTGCATGTCCTGCCTTTAGTCTATGAACTCTTTCTGGTTTGTAAGGGCTTCATCTCCTCTAACCAGCCCCAGAGAAGCAGCCAGCACAGCCCCACTATGCCCCGGCTGGGAAGTCTTGGGTGAGCCACCACGTACCCATGAGCCTCATTTTCTTTGCCTGTCACATGCAGTGAAAATACCTACCTCTCCAGGTTGTTGTGAAGATTAAACAATAAAATGCGTCAAAAGTGGCTGGACGTGAATAAGCCCTCGGTAAATGGTAGCTATTAATATCACCAGATTGAAAACGTTAAAGGAGTAAATATTGTCACTGTAGAATCATAGAAATCCACAGACCCCAATGAACAAAGGTTTGCCAAGTCCTGCAGGTACCTGTTTTAATGAATAAGTGAGAATGTTTGCCAATGAGCATAGTGATTATTTTATGTAAATGATGTTCCCGTGGAGCTTGTAAACAATTTCTTGTCTCAAGAAAACATTGCCCTTGAGAGCTTGTTTACAACACCAATTTGCTTCCCCAACTTTCTCTTCACGGCCTGCACAGAGAAGCACTTGGCCCAGGTATGAGCAAATCATGACAGCTTTAATCAGTGCCTGCAGCCTCAGGGGTAGCATATGGGATCCCAAGAGCCATTGAAGGGGCTCCACTTTAAGAGAAATGTCCCTTTTTTTCCCTTCTACCTTTCTCTTGGGCCAACCTGGAAGAGTTGGATGATGTTTGATGGAATCAATATTTGGATATGAGCAGAAGGGATGGGTTTTGGTTGGGTAAAATAAGAAACAGAATATAATGATGAAAAAATGTACCCAATAGCTAGCAGAGCTTGCTATGACCCTGATTCACCCTGGGACCATGGGAGAGCTAGAATAAGTAACTGCTAGATGGGCAGATGCTTGGGAAACAGTATATAATGGGTGCTAAATAAAGTCTCCCTGAAATCTATCAGAAATGTAATGCCACATGACTCAGGTTTCTACCTGCAACTCCTTGAATAATGAAAAACAGTCAACTCGTTCTGCTCCCTTGTCACAGAAAACGCCTGCAGTCACCCACCTATATCTGTGATTATATTTTCAGCTTGCACTTGCAAATAGCGCAAACCTTGCACCAGCCTGTTAACAGCTATGTGATCTGGAAAATCTTGTAATGAAGCTTTTAACTAAAGAAAGAGGTATATAGTTCCATTAATTTTAAATTATTGTTATTATTAAATTATTAGTTAAAATAAGCTTATCCCTATACTGTCCAAATAAATACTAAACTAGGATTTAAATTCTATAAGCTTGATGGGATGTTAAATTTTTAGCCTGCCAGGTGAGCCACATGTTGCTGACTAGTCGCGACCATGAGCAATCAGTGACCTTCAAGAGTCAGCTTCCTTGTTGCCAAAGGAGGTTGAGTGTGGCTGTCCTTACCAAAGCACAAACGGTTTCATGCTCCCGTGCCTTTGGCTTGCTGTTCCTTCTGCCTAGAATACCCTTCCCACCCCATCCCCACCTCTTCCTTATCTGGCTGACTCAGAGTCACCCAATGAGATCCCTTCTCTGTTAGACCTTCCCTGCCTCCCCAGGCAGAGGCAGCCATGTAGCTGGAACTCTACATAGCATCTCTGACATTATGCTTAGCCTTATTAGTCCACGTGTCTGCCTCTGTTATAAAACAATGAGGTTTTTGGGGTTTGGAATCAGGGATTATCCAATACCAATGGTCCCAATACCTGGCACAGTGAGAGGCACCTGAGTAGAAGTTCAACAAATGCACATGGATAGAGTTAAATGCAATATGGCCCTTTATCTCCAGTAATGGTCTGAAAGGAGAAAGTTTCTTTCAAATCAAGTCCTTCCTCAACTTCCTTTACATCAAGAGAGAGGAGGTAGCAGCATGCCTGGTGCTCAAGAGGCAGTAGGGTCTGGTGGGGTGTTAAATGTGGCTGGTCAAGGAGGCAAACATCATGATCTGGTTGGGAGATCAGTTAGATACAAGGGATTAAACAAATAAGTAAATATATTGAGGACAATAAGAACTAGATTTCTCACTGTCAGAGAAAAGATTTTAAAATATGGGAAGGGAAAAGACTAGAATGAACGTTGTGGTGTCAGAATGGAATTAGAAGTAGTGATATAAACTCATGGTAGATAGACAGATAGATAGATATAGATACATAGAAACATAGAAACACATACATGTGTTTTCCAGCCCTGTCCATTGAGAGGGCTTAGATGCAATTGGCACTCTAGTAGAAATGAGCTCACTGAGCACCTAAATCTTGGTTTGTAAAGACTATCCTCCACTAAAAGGAACCAAGTACCTATGGAGAAATTGCAGATTCAAGGGCTGGGGCAGGGTAGGAAAGTACAAGATGAAACTGGAACATCTGGTTGTATTAGAAAGTAAAGAAATGGTCAAAAGAACGTGAAAGACAGTTTGAAGGGGCTCCAACTAGCCAAATCTGGGATATTAGAGCATTAAAATAGAAATAATAGTAGTCGATAAGAGCCCACTAAATAAAATGAAAATCCAGGAATTCCAGGCTGATGTAAACAAATTAATTAATTTATAAGCAAAAGGAGGAGAAGGAAAAACTCTTCCTTACAGTAAACTGCTAGCTAATAAATGTAAAAGAAACGATAGAAAGAAATAGAAAATCACCATTTGGCAACCATGTTAGTAGTGGTTGATTCAGACAGGAATTCTGAACGGATGCTAAGGCTGGTGGGTAGCGATTTTATGACTAAGAGGATATTGGCACAATCTTGGACTACATCCCTATATAATGTTAATTACAAAGGGGGAAACGGTAACTTTGCAGTGGAGAACACCAGAAGACACCAACTTGATTCTCACAGGCCACTGAGAGAGGCAGAGCTCTGTCTGGTTGGTCAGACGCCAACTACTCCAACTTACTGGGTGACTTTCAGCAAAGTCTTCATCCCTCTGAGACTCAGTTTTCTCTTCTCTAAAATGGAAATATTAATGGGAATAATCCTGTGAGGGGTGTATTGCAAATTGTCACATTAACTGGTGTAAAACACTTAGAAGTGTGCATGACACATAGTAAGCTCCCAATACCATACATGAGGGACTTCATCTCAGAGACATGGACACAGCCCTGGAACCCACGTCTACCAAACTCCAAGTCACCGTGCTCAGTTGTCTCCCAGAAATCAGTGAGTTCCGGTTGTTGAGCACATGGCAGTTTTCAAAGTACTGTTTCATTCACATTCCCTTGAAAGTGGCAAAAGTGCCTAGAGGTGGACAGAAGTTAGATATCTAATGGGCCCTGTTTTACAGATGAGGGAGAACCTTGACCAGCCCAAAATGACAGCACTAATAAATTTGAGCCCAAATGTTCTGACTTCAAAACACTGGTTGCTTCCAAAGCCCAAATTTGACTCCGTGAACTCCAGCCCCATTGCTAGGGCCCAGGAAGTGGCCTAGGGAGACTGTCCAACTTGGAGAAGGCAACCAAAGCCGAAAGGGCCCTTCTGAACTTGAAATTTGCAATGAAAGCTCTGAAGTGTTTCTTCCCCTCCCAAACACATCACACCACCAGATTAGGAGAGGCAAGAAAAGGTTCTGACAGTGAATCAGGGGACTTAAGAGCAAGGATTAGAGCAGAGACCAACATCAGCTTGAAAGTCCTTCAAGTTTGAGTCAAGGAGGATATCGGGCCCATCCCGGTGAGTTGGAGAAAGTATCCTGGCTTCTGTCTGTAAATGGCCATTTGTCACTATCTCACTTTGTTATCTATTCAGACTTAGCTACAAGAGAAATCAGGGTAAATGATATATCTACTCCCTCGGCCTGAATGGGGAAATGTCCCTCTCCAGAGTCCCAAGGGCTCTCAGCTTCTCCACGTGTACACAGGTACTTTTGCCAAAGAACAGGGCCTTCATCAGCACAGGAAAATGGATCTACAGTTTACAATCAGACTGTGAGAGATAAAAGCATCTGATACCACATGGATCAAAAGGCCAATATGCCCCTCCCCCCCCCCACCACCACCACCACCATGACCATCTACACAGATTTAATCTCTCTCCCTTTCCCTAGCTCCCTAGGAAAACTAAATCTCATCTGTCTGCAGTTAGCAGAACCCTGGAGTAACTGGATTCGCTGCTGGAACAAAAGATATATGTGACGTTAACAGTTCATTGAGCTGTGAGATGAACAAGACGGGTGCTGAAAAGGAAACTGGAGCTGAGAGTACATTTCCAGTGTTAATAAAGCTTCCCTTTTGTTGCGTGTTTCCAAACACTGACTCCAGGATGGACGCCATCCGTTTCCTTCTAGAATTAGACAGGCTTGCAGATTTAAGGCATCGAAGCATCATTCAGCCCTATTAATGGACAGCACAAGGTGCTGTGTCAGGAGCTTGCCCTCATCTTTAGCTCTGGTTGCAATTATTTTGCTGGCTTGGCAAAGCGTGTGCCTCCTGTTCACCCAGAGAATGTACACGTCGATAACAACTCATTAGGGGAAACCACCAAATTCCAAAAATCAGACTTGCAGATGTGTGTATAAGGATGCTTATCATGCCAATTAGTGATTGGTAGTATAAAAATGGAAACCATCTATATGCCCCAAAATTGGTGACTGGTTAATTGAATTATGGAAGAACCACACATGGTGAAGTTCTATGTGGCTCTTAAAAAAAGAATGTTGTAGAAGCAGATTTAACATGGAAAGATCCTTATGATTTATTGTTAAGAAAAAAAACACAAAATATATTACAGTCTTTATAACATGGTCCCATCTGAACACTAGTGTAATAAAAAGGATAAAGAAAGGATCCTTCTAAGAAGGATGGACCTTACTGAATTGAAAGCCCCGGTCATCTTGATGGTTTTAAATAAATGAGGACAGGCCTTGGCTGCAGGTGCCCAGAAGGGCTAAGGGGCTCTGCACAATAGAAAGAAGCAGAATTTGAGGGGACATTCCAGGAGAGGAAGAGTGAGGAGGCAGAGTAGTGAAATGAGGGAAGACGGGAGAGGCCCCTGCAACATGGGGCAAGGCTGAGTGAGCTACAGAGGATAAAGAAACCCATGAATGGCAGAGTGTGTAAAGAATATTTTAAGGATGGGCTGGGTGCCTCGAGTCCCATCTAAAGTCACGAGCATCTCTGTAATATAAACTCCTCGAGCAGCTGCCTCCCAGATCTTCACAACGTCTCTGGTATCCCAGTGCTCTGTGGGAGGGGAAGTCTGGGGAAGTTGAAGAGTTTCCTGCCTGGGTCTTCCTGGCACAGGACCAACGCAGAGGAGAGTCAGGGGCCTGGGTGACCATGGACTGCAATTCCCCGCCCAGGGAGGACTGATCAGTCCTCAGGGAGCTTTACTCTTCGACAGTGTCTGACTCAGAGTTTCAGTTTTACGGATGTAAGGACGGAGTTTCAGAAAGTTTGACTGGCATGCACGGAGTCATAGAGATACCCAGATCTCTGTAATTCCAGAGTCCTTGCTCTTACTGTCATATTAGCCAGTCCGGCTGCCCATCCAGCTGCTCCAATGGCCCTGCTAAATGTGTAGCAGATGTTACGCTGTAACTATTCTATGCCTTTTGGCCTTCTCCTGGGTCAGCCAAACAGTGGCCAAAGAAAACAGAGGCCTCCTTTCCCAAGCTCCCATTGCCTTATTCAAACAGTAAATGGCCAAGGACCTATAATCTTTCTTTAGCCCACCCCCCTCATGACCATACATCTGACTTATTCAGAGGCTTCAATCACCCAAAAACAGGACAAAATACTCACCTTTGGGGTCCCTTCCAATCCTAAGATTAATTGAGGGATTCGTTCATTGGCCAGGTCAGGTCAGAAGAGGTGCCACTTAGTAAAGGATGTGAGAACAGTGAGGTCTTCTCTTATCCTAGTGGGAGGTGATGCTCTAGACCTTATGGGAAAATGAGTTCCTAGTTGATAGACTAAGGGAGGACCCTTGAGAGTTGACCTTGGTCATATGGAGATGGAGGTGAGCACATTCCAGGAAGAAGGAAAGAGTGAGCAGAGGTCCAATGGAGAGAGGCACCAGGTGGGTCTGGGAACAACTAACAGCAATTTGGCTTCAGCGGAGGACAACTGGAGGACGAGCAAGAGAAGATGGCACCAGATAGCACAAAGTCTCAAAAGTCATCTCAACAGCTTGATCTTCATCCCACCGAAGGATTCTGAGCGGGGAGCCCTGTGGTCAGAGCTATGTTTTGGGAATTTTAGTCCAAGTGCATAGCAGGATGGATTGCAAGGAACATCATCCCAGAGGCAGGGGACCCATTGAAAGATGGGACAAAGTCCAGGAAGGAAAAGATAAGGTCTGAGTAGGGGCAGGGAAAATGAGCATGGATCAGAAGGGTGGAGCTGAGAGATGTTTAGAAGGTAGAAGCCAGAATATTTGGCAATAGATAGTGCATGGAAAATGGAGAAGAGAACAGTTGCAGTTGATCCCAAATATCTGGTGTGCGGGATGGGGGTATGGGAAACAGTGCAGAACCCTGAAATTATGTAGCCAGTAGGAGGAGCAGATTTGGGAAGAAAATGGATGAGTATAGTTTAGGATATATTTGGTTTGGGTTCCAATGGAATGTCCAGGTGGAGGAGACAGGAGATGGCTGGAAGTGAGAGATGACCTGGAGGCCTGGGGCTCACCTCCCTCTGATGTTGCATTGACCTTGACTCTCAAGAGACTGAGCATTGGAACTGCCTTGTTGATTATTCCCCTAGTATCTTTCCTCTCTGGAACAGGGTACCCAGCCACCGGGCTCCAGGAGCTATGGGCTGACTCTATCTGCTTCTGTATCTCTGCTCTTTGTCTTTTTGTTTTGGTGTTTTTCTCTCCCTTGTCTTTCTCTGTCTCTATTTCCCTCTCCACATATATGTTTATATTCCTTATCTCTATCTCTCTTTCTCTGTCTCTATTTATCTCTATCTCTGGCTCTATCTCTTTCTTAGCCTCAGTCCCATTAGCTGAGTCTGTATCTATGTGCGTGTTGTGTGTGTTGTGTGTCTGTGTGTGTCTGTGTACATTTGTGTGTCTGTGTGTCAATGTGTCTGAATATGTCTATGTGTTTTTGTGTTTCTATGTGTCTACTTGTGTGTATTTGTGTGTGCCTGTGTGTGTCTGTGTGCAGACCCCCACATACACATACAACCCTTTTCAAGGCTCTGTGTATCCCTTTCCAATCTGCTAGGTCTGGGATCAGAGAGCCTGCTCACCACCTGAGGACTTTCTCCAGCCATTTCCCTGAAATGGTGTTGGAGTTGAATACTTCACACCCCACAGGTTATTTCCTGCGTAACTAAGGGAGGACATAGAATTCAAAACTTGAGAAGCTCCGAGACCATTAGATAACCATGGTGGAAGAACTAGAGTTTTCCCAACTCACTCTGCTGCTCAAACATTCTGGTGGCTCCCGGCATGTAAACCAAACACCGGAATCTCCATGCCTGGCCCTGTCGTGCTCTCCCACCTCTGCCCTGCAGTCTGACCTCTTCCACTCTGCCCTTGCTCACTGAGCCAGGGGCACACTGGCCTCCCTGATTGCCCTTGAACCTACTGCCCTCCCACCCACCACCCCTTGCCTGGAATGCTCTTCACCAAGACAGCCATGTGGCTTGTTCCCTCACTTCATTACTTCGTTCAGGTCTCCACTCAAATGCCACCACTTCCAAGAAGCCTTCCCTGACTTCTCTGTATATTAATATCCACACCCAACACACCCCACCCTCTTTCCTGTTTTACTTTTCCTCACAGCTCCAATCACCTCCTGGAAGATTACATGTTGGCTTGTTCATGGTTTTTGCTTGTTAACATGCTTATTGACCCTGAGAGCAGGACTTATGTTCATTGTTATATCCCCTGAGATTTGAAGAGCACCTGGCACATAATAGGTGCTCAAGAAATATTGCCAAATGACTGAATGAAAGCTCTGCCATCTCCCACCTCACCCACCCTGTCTGTCTGACATAACTGTACCTTCCTAATAGCCAAAACCAAGTGCTTTCCACTTGTCCAGCAGGGCCATATTGAGCTCATGTAGTCTTCCCAACAAACCTATGAGGCAGATGATAGTATATCCCCCATTTTATGGATGAGGAAACTAAGGCACAGGTGGTAAAGCCAAGGGTAATTAAGTGCAGAACTGGGACTTCAGCCCAGGTCCCATGGCCTCCCCACCTCCCATCTTACACCTTCTGGGGGAGCCTCACACCAGCCCTGTGAGGTGGCTGCTATTATCCCCCGCTGTCCAGAGGAGGGACTGAGGCCCAGATACTTGTCAGGCCTGGCTTCTCATCCCAGCTCTGCTGTTCTCTCCCTGGGTCTTAGGCAAGTGTCATTTTCCATCTCTGGCCCTCAGTTTCCCTACCTGAAAAAGCAAATCGGTTAGAAAAGCAAGGTTGGTTCTAAATGTCTAAAATTGTGCTATTCTAGTCCACCCACTAAATTCATCATCTCCATGAAGGCAAAGTCACTCTTCTTCCCCTCTCCCCCAAAGGGTTCTTCTCTTGGGCCTGCCATCATTGTCCTGTAATCTCCAGTGAGTCCTCCATCCCTTGCCTCAATTTACCTACATTGACTATGCTGCATTTTTCTAGAAAAGGGCAAAGGTAGCACCATTCCCTCCTAGAAAAAAAAATCCAGGGAAAGGAAGTAAAGAAGTGGGAAAGGGAGAAAAAGAAAAAGTGAGGAGGGGGCAGAGAATGAAAAACGAAAAAAAAAGAGAGAGAGAGAGAGACAACCCTCCTAAGCACAGGGTAAGTTACATATGAGGCCAATTACTCCCCAAGCTGCCATTCAGTGAAGCGCATCAAGCGTGCTTCCCCAGGTGCGGCGGGGAGGCTTTATGGAGTTGGGTGATATACGACGCCCGCCGCGTGCCCAGTGATCTATGACAGGGGCCCGGGTTATGCTCCTGCCTCGGGACAGCTGCTTTGATTTAAGGCCGCTCCTGAGACTCCAGCTGGCACCAGTGCCAGGTGGCCTAATGTTGTGTCTGGGAAGGAGCTGTACGTGCCAGGAAGAAGGGCACCGCATCCAATTTCCTGAATGGGCCCTGGGAGGGAGGTGTGCAGACTCTGCCTTCCACAGCCTTCTCTCTTGCCTAGCGATCAGGTCTCTTCATCCGGAGTCGAGGAGTTACGTTCTTGTGTTTCATGACTCTAAAGCGGGTCACTACTGCTTCTTTGATAAAAGATTTGTAAACTCACAGTCTCCTAGAGATAGATGGGAGTTCAGAGATCTCTTCTGACCCCTTGATCAATCCAGGAATCATTTATTCCTTCCACAAATGTTCCTTGAGCTCTCAGTATATCTCAGGTTTTGTTTCTAGGTGCTGAGGGTACGGCAGGGAGCAAGGCAGAAGCCTTCTTATTCCTCGTGTTGTGCTCACTTTCTAGAAAGAGAGACAGACTTTGCACAAGGAAACAGGCAAATAAATGGTGGCTGAGTGTCAGGCTTATGAAGGGAACCACAAGAAGCTGAAATGGCAGCTGACAAGGGGAAGGCGTACCTTAGCTGAGCTGATTTGGGAAGGCTGTTGAAAGCATTGGCACCGAGTTAAGACCCAAAGGATGAATAGGAGCCAGTCATGTGAGGAGTGGGGAGAAGGGCCTTCCAGGAAGAAGGAGTAACATGTGCAAATGCCCTGGGGTGAGAAAGAGTGTGTCATGACTGAAAGAAGAGTTGTGTGGCTGGAGTACAGTAAGGGCAGGGTAGAGCAGTGGATGTTGTAGCTAGACAGGGAGGCAGGAGCCAGATCCTGCAGGGCTTTGAAGGTCATTTGAGGATCTGAGTCTTTATCTTAATTGCCATTTGAAACAGACAATAAGAAAATAATGTCCTATGAATGTCTTGGCTTCTGACCAGATTAACACTTCCTCCACTCATTGGTCAAAACCCAAGACATTCATAAGACAGTACTTCTGTCTTCCTCCCCCTTGGGAATAGAAAAGGCCTGGGAATGAGGAAGAAGAAAACATAGGGAGCAGGGGCGAATGCTTCCTCCCCAGTGTTCACCTGTGGAAGCCCAGCAAGAGAACAGCGTAAGTGAGAGGAGGGACGACGGGGCAGGTTCAGCTAGCCAAGGCAACTCCTCATCGGAGCAAAACATGACCCTTTGACACTTTGTCCTTTCCAATGTGAACTGTGAACATGTCCCCTACAGATAGCAGAAGGCTCATGCCTAAAAGACACTATCTTCCTCACTGCCACCTGCCTCCTTTTCAGAACAGCCCTGTTGGCAGCACTGAAGTATTGAGATGACCAGGAGGCAGGTTTTTTCAGGATTATCCTTTCTTTTTTAAAAAATCATCCTGTCCAGGGTCCTGAAAAATGCGTCTGGGTGACCGATGTTGTCTGCCTCCTTTTCTACTTTGCAATGCTGAGCGAATCACCCCAACCCCGGCTTTCAGAGAGATGCTGGTGACATGAAATTTATGAGGCAAGAGTTCCCCAGGGTTCTTTCAAACGCTGGGCTGGAATCTCGGACTGTGGTGTGAGTCAGGGGTCACTGCCACCCTCCCTGCACCGGCCTCCTTACTGTTCTCCTTCAGCCACTCTGAGGGGACTCTGCCCATTGTCCACAGGCTGCCAACTTGATTTTTACCTTTTAATACAAATTGGATCCCGTGACACCTCCCCCGTCTCTTTACAGTGGCTTCAGCCCACTGCACCTAAAATGAAACCCAAACTCCTCAGCACCCGGCAAAGCCCTGCATGCTCTGGCCCCTGCCCGCCTCTTAGAACTCAACGCCATCCTCTCCCACCCTGGCCTTCTTGCCTTCCCTCGAGCACACATGCCAGGTCCCAACACCAGGCCTTTCCACTCACTGCTCCTCCCTGGGACACTCTGTGCAGACCCTCCCAGAGCTCAGTCCTAATCACCAGGTCTTGGTTTAAATAGTCCCTCTGCAGAGGAGTGTGCCTGCACCCCAGTATCCAACAGAGCCCCACCCCATGCCCATTCCAAACCAAAAGTTATTAAATCAATGATTTCATTAAATAGATTAAGTCCTTTCCAGTTCCTTGACCAAACGTCCTTAATTTTCCCCTGGGAGGCATGGGATCATGTCAAAATAGCCAAAGATCTTTCAGCCAGCTTCTAAGAAGTGTTTCCACAGCCTTCCACTGAGTCATAAGCCCCTAAAGCCAAAGGAGCAGAAAGTCCTGGCCCCTGGAGCCCCGAGGTGCTGCCCATAGCAGCCCACAAGAGGTACTTTTGGATTCTGCAGTTTAAAATGAAATGCACGGAATTTGCAATCAATACTATAGAGTATGTGTGTTTATTTTAACTTAAAAACTATTATTAGCTACCAAAATATAAAATTGAACTACCTATTATATGTTCTATGTTTGTTCTGGGGCTTTGCATAACCCCTGGCACATTTCTAAGAAATGCGATCACAGCAGCCTTTGCTCTTATCAGATGGGAGCTACTTTCTGAGAGTGAAGAGAAGAATTTTCACCACTTTGCAAGCAACGCTACAAAGTGTTGGGCATTCCACAGCTCTGGAGGGAGCATTATGATCACCACATTACAAATGAGGAGATAAGAGTCACAGAGGTATAGTATTTTATTTAAAGTCTCACGACAAATACGGAGCACAAAGGAAATGTGAACCCCAAGTCCCTCTGATTGCGAGGCTTTCTCTCACTCCCAGCTTTCTCTTGCCTGTCTCCTCCACAGTTTACTGAAGAGCCCTTGGTACAAGAAGTGTCTCTTGTCTCGGGTTTCTCCTCTTCTTCACTGTCACTTTGAGTTTCTCTCTTTGGATTGACTTCCTAGGGCTCTCATGAGAGATTTGAATTTTTTTCAAATGTCCCCTTGTCTATTTGTAGTTCTTTGTGTTTAGGAGAGGTTATTTTGTGAGATTTTTTTAAAAGTTGCTGAAAATGTGGGAAACTACTATAGATAAAACGCACTTATTCTGAGATACAATCTGTTGGATGCTCTACTACCAAAATGGGGAGAAAACAGGTGGCACTCCAGAAAAATACTCACAGATGGAAAATATATAAATGGTAATTCGCCAAAAACAACCACAACCGTGACTTTTAAAATATGATGCTAGTTTCTTTTTTGGGCTAGTGCATTGCACTGGAAACTTTGGAACTCCCTGGATAACGAATGTTTTGTTAATTAAATACCAGGCCCTAGGGAAAGGCATGGGCAGAGGAAAGGGGCTCTTTAATCACTTTGAACTTTTATTTATGTTCTCCCCTATGATTTGGGCCTGAATCCTATTGAGGAAGAACAATGCAGTGTAGTAGGGGAGATATGAGCTATACCAAACCAATTCCAAGCAAAGCACATTCCTCTCCACAGATCCCCCTTGTTACTGCCATGGAAACCACAGAGCTTGGTAGAAACAGAGCCATCCCATTTACAGAGCTACTCAAAGTTTTTTGTATTTTCACCCAACCTTAGTTGGTTTTGATGAAAGTATAAAATAGCCTGGAGTGAAATGTGTGCAATAGTATTAGGACAAGAATTGTTTTCCTTGACTGGCAAATTCCTACTCATACTTCAAAACCCTGTTCAAATAACCCTCTTATAAAATAGAACTCCCCAGGCAAAGTCACTCTCTCTACTCAATGCTCCTTCTGCTCTTTGTATATCCCTCTTTTAAAGTACCTATCTTGCCACACTGGATTATTTTTGTTGGTGACTTGTTTTCACCCACTAGACTATGAGGTCCTCAGAGGTTCTATTTCATCTTTTTTAATCCAGTGTACTTAGCATAGGGCTTGGAACACAGTAGCTGTTCAATAAATGCTAAGTGAATGAATGAGTAAATTAACAAAAGAAATAAAACAAGAATTCATCAGGACTAAAAATGAAACTGCCACAGTTGGATTTCTTTTCCTTCCATGGGCAGCTGTGTCCTTCTGAATAATTCTTCAGTATGACTCAGTTCCCTGTTCAGCTTCATTCTTTCTTCCTTTCTCCCTTCCTTTCTTTCTTTCTTCCTTTCTCCCTTCCTTCCTTCCTTCCTTCCTTCCTTCCTTCCTTCCTTCCTTCCTTCCTTCCTTCCTTTCTCCCTTCCTTTCTTCCTTTCTTCCTTTCTCCCTCCTTCCCTCCCTCCCTCCTTCCTTCCTTCCTTCCTTCCTTCCTTTCTTTCTTTCTTTCATTCTGAAAATAAAAGTCCTCTGAACACTCCCATTCTAGGATCTGTGGGGCTAAATTGAGCTGGAAGATAAGCCAGGCCTGGATCTTTCCCTCATGAGAGTCACACTCCTGTAAGTGTCTTCCCAAATGGATGACAGGTTTGCCAAGATTGTCTTCCCATGGTGAGAACTTCTCTGCTGCTGCAGCGGATGCTGTCTTGTGCTGTCCAGGTCCCAAGGCACTCATTCCCTCAGCTTCCTCTGAGTGGGGAGTATTGGCTGCTGGTGGCTCATACAGCATCCTTCTCAAGGAATTGAGCACCATTAGCCAAAGGGAGCTGACCCAAGGTCAGGCCCACTCCCCAGGGGCAGCCTGCTTCCATGTGGGGGTACAATGACCTGTCCCCCTTGCCCTCATGAAGGGCAACTCTGAAGGTCCATCCTAGCTCCAGAGCTTCCTGTAGGATGAGATGAACTCTCTACTGCAAACTTATTGCAATTCAACTTCTCTCTGTGCCCATTTCCGCTTCTTTCTCTCCCTCACAATTGTCCTTCCCAAGAGTTAAAGCAAACCAATACTTCACGCTTGTAAATCCCCTTCTCAAAGTCTATTTCCAGGGAGCCTGACCTCAAGACAGCTACACCTCCAACTGGAGAAATTTCCAAAGGATTGTGGGCATCTTTTGTGTAATCACATAAGGTGGTTTCTAGATGAATTTGCTTTAAGACTTGTCAGCATCTCTGTCATCTCTAAGGAAGCCACAGGGAGAAGGGCAGTATTGTTTCAAGAGTTGCTTTTAAGTTGGCAGCTAAGTTAAATATTTTTTTTCAAAAACTCTTTCCTTTTTTTTCTCTCCTTCAAAATATATTTTAGGAATTACAATGTTTTATTTGTTTTTAGGTTTCACACATATATCATCAACAGTAACACACAAACAAATAACAAACCCACCTAGCTCCTTTTAAAATGTTGTCTTTCACTTTATGGAGCCCCCAAGTTCTCCACTTTAAAAATTATCTTTAAGAATTGAAGCTTTATCAATTAGAAACTCAGTCTTGTGTTTACAAAAAGATTCTTCACTTTCACAAAATCCTGGAATATAGACCAACACATCAATTTAATAGATAAACTGGTTCAGAGAGGCAAAAGGACTTTCCCAAGAACACACAGGGAATTATCAGAAAATCCATAAATTGATGGTTGATCTCTGAACTCGTTATCCAGATGCTGGCCCTTCTCGCTGGGTCTCTCTTGATATCACAGGATTCTCAAACTTTGGGGTTCATAAGAATCATTTGAAAAATTTGTCAAAAATTCAGGCTACTGGGCTGCTCCAAAAGAAATTCTGATTCAGGGGTCTGAGGTGGACATGGAAATCTGCATTTTATATCAAATACACATTCCACTTGAAGGTCATTTGGGGAACTTCACTTTAAGAAACATTTAGAATGATGAAATTTTACTGCTGGAAAAGGCCTTACAAGCTGCCTTACTCAACTCTATCAAGGCAGAAATCTCATTACAAATCCTTGCACATTTCCAAAGATAGGGAACTCACTACCTCCCAAGGTAATGCTTTCCATCAAGGGACCCTCTGGGTATCAGAAAGCTCCTCCTGATCATTAAGCTCTGCCTTGCTTCCAACAAGCCTCTCCAATGAGTCCCAGTTCTTCCCCACAGTGCAAGACAAATCTCTTAGACATGATCTGGTCCAACCTCCAGACACATAGAGGACAATAAATAGCTGATGAATTAAAGAGAAAGAGAAGTAATCAATGAACAAATGTGAATGAGCCAGATATTGTAATGCAGCCCTGAGCCTGTTACCAAAGTACAGTTTCTATAAATATGTTTTAAATTTCCAGTGTTGCATGAAGCATGTCTATTATGAAATGGGCCAGCATTGTGGTTAAAAGCAGAGACTCTGGAGTCAGCCTTCCTGGCTTTAACAATTTCTCTGTGAGGCAAGTTACCTAGACCCTCTGAAAATGGAAATAAAAATTGTACCTGCCTCATAAGCCAAGCCCTTAACATAGTGCTTGACCTACAAGAAGCAGGTCATGAAGTTTAGCTGTTATTACTTTCTACTCTCTTCCAGGCAAACATCACCCCAGTTTCTGGGGCCTGAGCTCCAGGGTCTTCCCCTCCCGAGTCCTCCAGTGTGTCACCAATCTTCGGACCAACCGAGTTATAAGCCTGAACACAGTCCTACCAAGGCTGGGTCTCTCCCCAACCCTGAAAAACGAGGGAACAATTCCTGTTTGTAAGATGGTTTGGGGACTGGTGGGTCGATATTTGCACAGGAGCAGAGTGTAAGGAATAGCAGAGGGAAAGGTTGTCATCATATGGCAGAAGCCTCAAAGACTGAAATGGGTGGTTTGGATCAATCCTGGGAGCAGCAGAAGACCCTGAAGCTTCCAGCATGGACTTCAGGTAGTCCAGCCTGGCTGCATGTGAAGTCAGAGGGGAGGAGACTGGTGGCTAGGCCTGTCACTCTTTGTCTCTCTCTCTCTATTCCTGTGACCCCCTCACACTAGAATTTTAGAGTTCCTTGTTTGTGCAGGGGATTTTCCTGCCTCTGAGCCTTTGCATGTCCTGTTCTCTCTGCCTGCACCCCACCCCACCCCCACTCTTCACAAACCTGGTTACCTCCCAGCCTCCAAGTCTTGTCACCTCCTCAGAGAAGCCTTCTCTGACCACTCTATCTGCACCATCATCATAGGAAGGTGAGCCAGAGAGAAGTTTCCTGGTTCAATCTTTCAGGCTACCACCTGATAGACTGGCACCACAGTTTGCATTTAGGGGTTACTCATCTCCCTCCAGAACAGGGCAAGGGATCCACAATGATAGTGTGGCCTAGCTCCATACCATGCTGTGGAGGAAGTGGGAAAGAGGCCATCAGGGGCACAACAAGCTTCTCCTACAATTTTTAAAGCTGCATTTTCTTGATTCAGTACTTGCTCATTTATTGCAACACTTTAACTGTTTTCCAGAGTATTGAGGAAGATGGCTCTGCAACTTTTTGCTAGTTGTTCATAGGTTCTGTGGGGAATAGTCCCCTGGAGCATGTTACACTGCCATCTTGGTCAACCAGAAGTCTGCTGCTTGACTTCGGAATCTTGGTCAGCAAAGGCCATGCAGCTTCTCTGTCATCCTCTTAGGACACACTCTCCTGACACCTTCACTCAGGATGCTTCCACTCAGAACCCAACCACCCTGTTGGAGAGGCCACGTGCAGGTGTTCTGATCAACTGCCCCATCTGAGTCTTCTCAGCTGAGGCCCAGACACAGTGATACAGAGACAAGACATTCTCCTGCTGTGCTCAATCGAATTTCTGGTTCACAAAATCTGTGAGCATAATAAAATGACTGTTTTACACCTTAAGTTTTAGAGTGGTTTTGTTAATAGCACTAGTGACAGGGATAGCAAATAACTACCATATAAGCTACCAGTTCCTTTCCCTCACCTATGGCAGACATCACTAATCAACCATGCCACTCTTTGTCACTGAACCTGGGGATAGCCTTAAAATCCTCAACAATCCTCAATGTATCAGAGTTAAGTTTGAAATATAACCTCTATGCCATCTTAGAGTCTAGTTTGACCTCTCATTTTGTTGAGACCTTTGAGGAGACCTCATGCATAGCTCTTCTCCTCCCTGCCTGAGTCTTTGGAGAGTAAGATTGAAGGTGGCATTGGCATTTGCCTCAGCTTCCAGCTTCCAGATTCTTATCCTGTTCATTCTCTATACTTCACCTTCGCTGACCTTTGAGCCCTTGCAGCCATTGCATTCCTTTCTCCATCTGGTTATTTCCTACTCATTCTCCAGTCTCATTGAAACCATCACTTCCTCAAGGAAACCCACCGCAAAATCACATTAGGTCCAATGGTGATTCGCTCTCCTGTCGCCCTCAACTTGCCTTTCATGGCATTTATCAGAGTTTTAATTAAATAATCCTTTGTGTAATTAGCTGTTTAACATCTGTATCCTCTAATAAATTATAAGCTCCATGAGCACAGGTGCTATGTCTGTTTTCATCTCTGCTCTATATGACAGGTGCTATATAAACATTTATTGAGTGGGTGATTGATGGCATGTAGGCCTTGGAGGTCTTTAACCAGAAGGGCTCACTCACTCTGCTTTTTCAAACCTCAGGATCTTCCTTTTTTGTCTCCCCAATGATTATACATATAGTCATCATCTTTGCCTCCAGCATCCCCAGTCGCCTACTGTCTTAGTTTGCCATGGCCACTGTAACAAAGTACCACAGACTGTTTGGCTTAAGCAACAAAGAGTTATTGTCTCATAGTTCTGATGGCCAGAAGTCCAAAACCAAGGTACTGGCAGGACCATCCTTCCTCTGAAGTCTGTAGGATTCTGAGAGTGGCTTGCTGACACATGAGGTCCTTTGGCTGGTACTATACATAAATTAATCTCTGCCTCTATCACATGGCCATCTTCTCTCTCCTACCCTCTGTGTCCAAATTTCCTATTCTTATAAGGACACCAGTCATATCATCTTAACTTATAACATCTTCGAAGATCCCATTTTCAAATAAGATCAACATTCACAGGACCAGGGTTAGGACTTGGACGTATCTCTTTGGGGACTACAGTTCAATCCAAAAACCAACTCATTGCAGGTCCCTGCGTCACCCTTGTGACTAACTGGCCTTCAAGGCCAAACATGTTCCCCTTCCTGGGAGAACTCGATAGACTGCAGCAGATGTTTCTCAGAGCAGCCAGAACTGATGATCAAGCTGCTTGGGGATGAACACAAACAAACATTTATGTAATGACAGTTTAATATCTTCATCTTCTGCATGGAGCCCTGGCTAATTAATATTTAGTCAATTAGAAAATGTTTCAAAATAATAATAAATTGTCCAAAATTAAGGCCCATCCAGGAATCAAATTACTTCCTTTCTATATTTTGGGGGGGAACTGTTAATTGGATTAGCACTATAAATAAGTGGTTCAGGCACCCAGTGTTGGGATCATAAAAAGCCATGGGGGAGGGGAGTGACATGGGATCCAATTAATGTCACAATGCTGGCTCTTAGTGAACTAATATTAATTAACTAGTGGCCAGACTTCTGACATGTTGGGGTTTATGGCAATTTCATGCAGTGACTACAATATGTTAGATATTGATAAATGTTTGCAGTATTAAATTACTTAATTGTGCTAACACCTTCTGACCTCATTTCTTTGCCATCAGTCTTGTCCCCAGCAATCATTTTCCAGATTGCAATGTCAGTGATAACTCTAAGCCACAAACTTGACCACATCATTCCACTGCATATACTCTTCCACGGCTCCCTATTGCCTTTAGGACAATATGAGAAATCCTCAGTGCTGCACGGAGAGAGCCCAGGCACCACCCAGAGCTGCCTCATCGCTTCTTGTAGTCTCCTCCTTCCCTATCTCCACTCACACCCCAGGCTACAATCAGGGTGAACAGCATGCAGTACTCTATGCCTAACATGCCAATTCCCACCACTTGTGCCCTTGAACCTGCATCCCCTCCACCAAGAACTAGTTCTCTGCTTCTATCTGCCTGACTCCCACCCATCTGTCAAGACTTAGCTCAGATATTGATCCTTCAGGAACCCTTCCCTGAGACACTCTTTTGGTGCAGGGTTAGACACTCCTCCTCTGGATCCTGCAGCACCTGCACTTTCCCCCATGAAAGCACTGACCACAGTGGACTTTAAATGCCTGTTTCCTGATCTGTCCCCTCCACTGGCCTGGGACCCCACGAGGACCTGGACCTGTGTAGAATAACTCCTACTCTGCAGAGATGCTGCCTCAGCATGCCTAGCACAAAGCAAGAGGTAAGATATGTTGAATGAATGAATGAATGAATGAATGAATCATCACAGCTGGGTGTTACTCAGAGCGCTAGGAAGGGACAACCAGGAGAAGATTTTCCATCCAGAAGATACAATTTAAAGAGTATTGATAAACCAGATATGTTTACCCAGAGGGGCGGCAGCAGGTTTTAGTGTCCACTCAGACCCAAATCCCCTTTTCAGGGAAATTATTTTGTAACATCCTCTTTACTATCATGATTTAAAAAATCCATTGACAATATAACCTAGCTATATAATTTTTAAAAACCAATATAGTATATTATAAAGAAAAAGAAAAGGAGGTGGCATAATAAGATAATATATATTTTGGTAAGTAAATGCTCAGTCTCTACAACAGAGAAGACACATGAGGTAGTCAGACATTTACACCTCCTTCTAATGAGAAAAGTGAAATTTAAGAGAGGTAGGAGAATATTCAACTGAATACTATTGATACCTTTTCTGTTTATTTGACATTTTGAAATAAGGGCTAAACAAGTACAGTCTTATATTTATAATAAACTACAAAGGCAGACTGAGGCATCAGTAGCATGATTTTCTGAAATGGTCAATAACTCCTGAAGTTCAAAAAATACGGTCTACTCTTGATTTACTCAGCAGATGCGTTCCTGGAAAACCATGTACAAAATAGTTTGTGTGTGTGTCTGTATACATAGTCATACATATTCATATTCATATATCTATATATAATATATTAATATTCATAAATTCATATAGATATAGAGGCAGAGAGGGAGAGGGAGAGAAAGCAAGTGAGCTTAAGTCTAGACATATATAACTATGAACAGGTTTTCATTTTTTTTTAATTAGAGAAGTATGTTTACAGAAAAGTCATGCATAAAATACAGAGTTCACATATACCACACTATTTTTAACACCTTGCCTTGGTGTGGTACATTTGTTACAATTTATGGAAGGACATTATTATAATTGCACTATTAAATACAGCCCATGTGAAGGTTGCATAAGATGCTGGTCAAATCTTTGTGATGCAGAACTTTCCAGCAAAAATCAGGATGTTGAACATCTCTGGCCAGACCCACTAATTCCTAATACCTCCCCCAATCTTTGGAACAACTGAAAACACCCCCATAAATACCCACAATACCCTGCAGGGGACAGCGCTGCTCCCTTTGGGAATCGTGACCCTAGAAAAGCATACTCAGGATCCCATCAGGCCGGGTGGGGCCATTCGGGGCCCGGCCCAGTTCCCCTCTCCTGGCAGAAAGCTCAGCTCAGGCATCCCAGGTAGGAAGGCCTCAGCAGGACATGCAAGCGGGACAGCCACCTGGTGTATCCTCCAAGTGAAGCTGCATCCAAGGACAATGTTTGTAGATGGGGTTGTAAGCAAGAGAGGCTCGCACACCCCTAATGGCCTCCAGATGCTGCCACGCACACTGTGCCCAGGGGCACGGCCAAACCAGACTGGGCCCTGGGCTTCCTGCCCAGGCAGAATCCAGAATCCAAACCGAGCTCAGCCACCAACTCCCAGCAGCCAAAATGCATAATGCAGAGGCAGGAGACTTGGGTTCTAGCTCAGTTCTGCTGCTGATTCTCTGTGTGACGTGGGCAAGTTGCTTTACTTCTCTAGGCTCCATCATGAGAGTTAGACAAGCTTATCTTTCCTGCCCTGAATGCTGATGTTATGAGGAAAGATGAATAACACGGAAGGGAAACGCGCAGCTGAAGCAACTCCGCAAATACGTCCCTATTAAAACTGCTGTCCATACCCTTTAGCTATAAAGGGACCATTTAGCAGTTCGCACATTAATTGTTACACACTGATGGCACAGTGCTCGGTGCATTGAAAGAAAAGGTTGAAGGTGGACTGCGAGGTTCAGGTAGTCAACAGTCAGCAAAACGAAAGGGCAGCTTTCAGGAAGCATAAATATGAGCGGGCACAGTGTTAAAAAGCCTTGAATGCCAGGTTTAAAAAAGCTCGAGTGTCAGACCTCAGGCTTTGGGAAGGAATGTGAGTGCTGAGCAGGGGAGTGGCAACAGGTACAGGGGCCGCGTCTGAGCCTTGGGGAGCCAGAAGGTCAAAGGGATGGGAAGGCACAAGGCAGGCAGGTGCTGCTGCGTCTGTCCCCTTAGCTGGACCTGCCAATGGTTGTCCTTCTGACAGCGTCTGTCCATCCTAGTCCTCCTGCCTTGTGAGGAATCCATGCCTGGAAGACCAGGAAGGGGAAGGGAGCTGACTTTAATTGAGCACCTACTGGGTGCCAAGTGCTGAGCTAAGCATTTCACATAATTACAGCACTGGTGCCAGGCACCATCCTTAAGGTGATGTCCTGGTCCCCACTCTGCACACAAGGCCCAGGCTGCAAACTGCCTTTTCAAGATTCCTCGTTTTATATATGTAGATCCACATGCCAAACCCAGGTGTGTCCAACGCATTCATGCATTAATCCAGTACACAATGACGCTTTGAAAGCATCCTACCTGCCAGATGCTGGGGTGGTAAAAAGACAGATAAGCTCCCTGTTCTCCCAAAACTCACATTTTCATGATGGAAGACAGAAAATACATGAGGAAATTAATAAATGAGTGGGATTATTTCAAAAGCAAGAAGCGATAACAAAGAAAATAAACCCCTAGACTGGCCTAGAGAACGGCCGAGGTGGGGAAAGGGAGGCTGCTTCTATTGGGCACCCAAGGCCTCCAGGAGGAGGCGGCAGGTGAGCTGGATCCTGAAAAGAACAAGTTAATCCTGCGAAGATCTGTGGGGAGAAACTCCCAGGCCAAGAGCCCAGCACGATTAGCAGCCTTGAGGAAGAGAGAGAAGGCTGTGGCCTTTGCACAGTAAGGAGTGTGAGGTGTGAGAAGAGGTCAGAGGTGAGCAAGAGCAGGTGGGGTACGGTCTGGTAGGCCAGGGTAGAGTTAGAATTTTATTTTGTTTGTTTGTTTGTTTGTTTGTTGACAACACTTGTGCTGCTAGGGGAAGGAAGGCCATAGGGTGGTAAGAGTTGAGTCCAGGAGACCAGATAAGAGGCTAAGGTGATATCTTGGACTGGGGCAGTAGATGGGTTGGGATGAATTTGGACTTGCCAACGGATTGGATGTGGGTAAGGAAAAAGGTAACTCTTGGGCTCTCTCCACTACACCACACTGCCTTAAATCCTAAATGGGCTTAGGGGTCACCTAACCCCATGAGCTGACTGAGGGTCCTCAACATGGGTCTGACACCTCCAGGAGGACTGGGAGTTCCTGCTCCACAGCAATGTATTAGAAACTCTCAACCCCATGGAAGATGCTTCCCCAGAGTGAGCTGTGCTTGTCTTCCTAGGACATCCACCCCCATGTTAGTTCCAGTTCTTCCCTCTGGAGGCACAAGGACAATCAATTCCTTTTCTGCAGGACTGCCACAAAAGATTTTAAGAGTTGATCACGTTCCTGTCTTTTCTTGCTCCAGAAATAGGTGTTTCCTCTTGAAGGCCAAAGGAAGGACTTCCACCTGTTGGCTTTCGCAGGTGTTCCTGCTTCTTACATCATCCGACTTAGTCACCTCTCTTCCCTCGTACCTCCACCCACCCCCTCCACTCCCTAAGCACAAGCGCACACACACACTGATCTCTGTGATGGCAGGATTTGTATTCTCTTTTTGTCTTCATCTCTGTCTGGTCCCTTGGTCCCTGCATAGTCTCTGAAGTTTTCAGGAGGTAAAAAGCAAGGAGTAGAAGCTGCAACTTGCCAGGGCTATCTAAATCCCTCGGTTTTAGATGGGTTGCCCTAAGCGCCCAGCTGGGAGCATCTCAGAAGGGGATCTGTGATCAAGAGGGTGGCACTGGATCAGAAGAGTCTCTCCTTCCATTCCTCAAATTTTGGGAATGAGGAGATGGGTGGAGAAGATGCTTTTCTCCCCCTAAATGGGGGTTTATCTCAGCCTGTCGGTCTCGAGGGTGAATCACCCCACTGAGATAGCATTTCCAGCCAGTCACAGCCTCCTTCACCACAAAGCGCTGGAGAAATTGGCAGACACTAACGGACCTAAGCAGGCCCCGATGCCAAGACCGATGCAAGTGGCAAGGACGCTCTGGACCCCCCACCTCTTTCCCTGTTTTCTCCTCTGCCAGTTATTTATTCTAATAGCTGAAAAGCCCTATTTAGCCAGTCTGGCAGGTCCTATTTTAAGGCCCCCCAGGGAAGATCCCCAGTGGAGGAAAGGGCCTTTTGAAGATTACATATGAGCAGAAGGAGAGAGGCTTTGAACATTAATGGAGGTTCTGGGCTTTAAACTCTGGTTGGAGCTGCAGAACTCCCTGAAAAATAAAAAGGCAGAAGAGAGAAAGATAAAGGGAAGAAGTAGCCACTACCAGGATTAGAGGACTTTAGATATCACAGGCATGCAAAGAAAAGTAAGAACCAAGGGCCCAGATGATGTGTCCAGGCTCTGTTTTTGCTGTGTGACCTCAGCTCACTTGGCGCATGTCTGGGTCTTTTTCATTCAACACACACTGGTTGATTAAAAAAAAAAAAAAAAAAAAAAACTCTGGGCTAAGCATTGTGATAGGGACTAGGAATTCCCAGGAGCTCACAGTCATGTGGAGAAGGCAGGAAAATGGATAGTTAGAGCACAATGTGACAAGAGCAATAGTGCCCAATCCCCATCTGTAAAATCAGCAGCTTGACCTGGAAAATAATGTCTGTGATAGGAATAACTGATGTCTCTTGAGCTCTGAGTCCTGCTGGGCACATGGCACCTCCCCTGAACTCCCCACTGCCAGTGATAGAGTGAAGCAGGACCCCCCGAGCTCTGAAGTCCTTGGCAAGGCCCCCATCCCTTCCCCTTCTTCCCTCCAACCTCAGAGTCCAGATGCACCCCTACTGTCTGCCGTGAGACCCCCTCAAGTCTAATCCCATCATGCCCTACATCATGTACACATCAGTCACCCCAAGAGGCTCAGGGTTCCCAGGGCCTCCCTCCTTTTTGGGACTCTTATCCCCATTGGGCTCAGTACACCTACCCTTTCCCAAGTCCCCCAGACCTCTCACTGTGCCTCTACACTCCCCTCTATCCTCAACTTCTGTGCCCATCCCTTTCGGCCCCAGCTAAAATCTGACTTTCCCAGGGACCCTCTTCCCCTGCAGCTCTCTCAGGAGGAGCTGTTTTTCTCTCCACCCTCCTGTTGCCACGCACAATGCTCCGTACTGCTCCTCATGGTTGCTTCTAGAATGTGGTCCCCCCTCCCTAAAAGCGTCCAGCTTTGAAGCTCATGCCATCATGTCAAAGGAACTGCATGACCCCCTCCTTTTCGCAGTCACTGCAGGTAAGTCCCCCCCAAGTCTCTAAAGATTTTAACTCCTGGCTCACTGCCACTCTTTCAGCCTCAGTGGCTTCAGTATCCAGGTAGTGCTCTTCCCAACAGCCTATCAGCTCTTTGATGAACTCTCCAAAAGCCACACGTCACTCCTGTGCCCACAGTATGCCTTATCCCTACCAACAGCCGATTTCATTCCATAGCCTCAGGTTCAAGGACCCACTGCCTGGCCTCTGCTCACTCTGAGCCCAGCAACACTTCCGCCTTGGAGTCCTGGAGCCCATGGACTCTGCCATCTTTTCACTTCCCCTTAGCCCATTATGTCTTCACTTCTTCTTTGCCCAGCTAAGAGCTCATAGCCATCATCATCATCATCATCATGATTTCCTTGCATGTACCCTTGTGGCAGATTATATGTTCTAAAAATGGCCGTAACAATACTTCCCCTTTCACATACTCTTTGACACTGCTGCCATTGAAAGGCAGGACCTATGTCCCCTCCCCTTGCATCCGGGTGGGGCTGTGACGATGGTAGAAGTGAGAAATGATGCGATGTGACTTCCAAAGCCAGGTCATAGAAGACGAGAGAGCTCCCGCCTAGTTCTCTTGGGACACTCGTTCCTGGAACTCAGCCGCTGTGCTGTGAGCAGCACATGTGGAGAGGAATGAGGCTCCCACCCGTCAGTGCCGACTGGGCTCACAGACGATAGAACCAACTTGCCAGCCACGTAAGGACCATCTATATTAGCTTCTTGGGGTGCTGTAACACAGTACCCCAGTCCTGGTGGCTTAAAACAACAGAAACTTAGTCTCACACCCTTCTGACAGCCAGAAGTCTGAAATCAAAGAGTGAGCACCACAACAGGCTTTAGGGAAGGGTCTGTTCCTTGCCTTTTCCAGCTTCTGGAGTCTCCAGGCCTTCTTGGCTTGTGGCCACATCACTCCAATCTCTGCCTCCAGGTCACATTGCCCCCTCTCTCTTCTGCATGTCAAATCTCCGCCTGCCTCTCTCTTAGGAGGATACTGTGTGACTGCATTTGGGGCCCACCCAGATAATCCAGTATAATCTCCCCACCTCAAGATCCTTAACATAACCACTTCTGCAAAGGCTCTTTTTCTAAATGTCTCAAACCAAACATCCTAAAAACACCCACAGACACTCTCATCTCAGTAATTGGCATCTTCAACCCGCTATTTGCTCAGGCCGTAAAATTTAAAGTCATTTTGATTCTTTTCTTCCTCACATTCCCCCTCCAATTCAACCGCAAACCCTGTTGATGTTGCCTGCAAAATATATGCCCTATCCAGCCCCTTCCCACAATCCCACTTCCCAGTGGAAGTGGCTATGTTCTATGTTGGTCCAACCCACCATCATCTCCTGCTTAGAGCAGGGGTGAGCAAACTGCAGCTCATGGACCTGTTTTTGTAAATAAAGTTTTATTGAAAAAGAGCCACATACATTTGTTTACATATTGTCCGTATCTGTTTTCATGTTCCAAGGGTAGAATTGAGTAATTGCAACAGAGACTATTTGGCTTGCAACACCCAAAATATTCACTATCTGGCCCTTTACAGAAAACTTTGGCAACCCCTGGCCTAGATTCTTACAATAACAAGTCTTCCTATTTCCACTCTTGCTCCTACTATAGTACTATAACCGACTCTCAACACAGCAGGCAGAGCGATGCTTTTTAAACACGAGTTTTAAAATGAGCTACACTTTTCTCACTCACCGGCTTAGAATTCTTCAGTGGTTGCTTGTCTCACCAAGCCCGGCTCACCCGGTCCTGCAGCTACCTCTCCAGCTCTTCTCTTATCTCCAGCTACTCTCTCACCTTCTCCAACCACACCGGGCATGCTCCTGTTGCTAGAAAATCCCAGGCATGCTCCCACCTCCTGGTCTTTGCATTTTCTATTCTCTCCATCTTTGATAATCTTCACCAGACTCACCCCTCGCAATGATCTTCTCAGGAGGCCTCCCCTGATCACCCTGTATAAAACAGCAAGCACTCACGATCCCTCTTGATCTGCACCATTTCTTTCTATAGAACTTACCATCATCTGACATAACACACATTCTCCTATTTCTTTTTCTTTTTTTTTTTTTTTCCTATTTCTTTTATTATGATCTGCCTTGCCTTCTTGAGGTCAAGGATTCTGCAAGGCAGACCCCTTAGCTCAGTGCCTAGAACATAGTAGGTTCTCAGGAAATATATGGTAAATAAATAAGTGGCTAAAAGAATGAATTCTCCCTGCGGGTCAGTCTCTGTGCTAAGCCACCTGTTTTGAGTGGCTAACCTCAGCCACAGCCCCTGAGACAGGCATTTGAAGGCACATAGCCCAGGGGCAACCCACTAGGACTCAAGGTCAAATGTGATATACAAAAGCCACCATAGAACCACCTTCACCTCCTAACACTGTGCTGCTCTTTAAATTTTAAAAGCTATTTTAACCTGTAAGACAAAATTTCTGCCTCATTGCAAAAGTGCCAAGTGAGTACTCTCTCCAGCTTCCAGAAGAAGAGCCTGATGTTCTGAGAGGAGGGACACATGCAGCCTGAATCCAGGTCTCTCCTGCTTCTCATTCAATAGTGCTCTTTACTTCCCACCATTCGGCCTTCTTGGGCAGCCAGGATTTCTCTCAATGTATGTGACTATATTTTAAATGAAAGGAAGTTTCTTTTTCCATTGTCAGGGTGGATTAGGAACTACTGAAAACTCCTTTCTTCCTTGCCCAGATCCAGCCCTGAGTTGCAGTGGGACAAGCAAGCGAGCATAAACCACAGAAAGCCTCTCAGAAGAGCCAACAGGAGGGGACCCGATGGGAGATGTTAGTATATTAGCATATGCAAATTGGCCAGGGTAAAGAAAACTGGGAAAGCTGCTATTTTATCATTTGTGGTAATTATAATAATTTAGAGTGGTGAATCGATGGGTTCCTGAAGGTAAAAGCATCTCAGAAGGATAATGTGGTGTGATTAAGAAGTTCTGATTAAGAACCGCTGACATTTTCACTTGAAAAAGGTGAAGAGACTGGGGTCAGAAGTGCAGTGACACAAGTCATGACTGCTGAGACCTCAGCCTGCCAAGCCCTGTCCCAGCTCTGGTGATACAGAGAGGAATCAGGATCTCCCCACCTCAAGGCACTCACAGGGGAAAGACAGCCACAGAAAATGACTCTTCAGATGCATGTGATACATGCAGTGATAACATTTGTAAAGTACAAGAGAAGGAATGATGAAGTTTGTCTAAGGGAAAGAATCATCTGGGAAAGCTTCAGATAGAAGGTAATACTGTAATAGGGTTTTGCAGTATCAATAGGAGTTTGTAACTGACCGCTGCCAGGGGGAAAAGGGTTTTCAGGTGGAGGGGAACTTCAAAGGCAAAGAGGAGAGTGGAGAGTGGCCGTTTATGAGGCTGAAGACACCAGCAAGGCCTAACTATAGAGAACCGCGACAGCTACTCCAGGGAGCCCAGACATACCCCAGCAGCTGATGGTTGCCGTAAAGACAGAAGCAGGAGAGTGAATTGGGAAGAACTGGATTTTAGAAAAACCTGGTGACCCAAGTCAGAGAGTCCATGCAATAAACCAGGAACTACATAGAGGACAAGGGGTGGGGGTGGGGATAGGAGTCAGGAGGTCAGAGGAGGCAGGAGCAAGCCCCTGAAACAGAAGGGGGAGACTCAGCCAGCTTGGGACTTCAAGGTCACAACCAGAAGGGACCTTAGCAATCATCTAATTCAACCCCCATTTTACAGATGAGCAAGTCAAGGTCACAAAGCTGGTAAACAACAGATCTGGGGTTTGCCACAGAAAACAACTATTCAGATACACTGTGATATGTGCAGTGATAACATTTGTCAAGTATTGCTTTTTAAAATATTGAATGATGAACTCTGTCTAATATCTCAAACCTCTGATACATAAAACAGAACAATCAGCCATCCCAAGACCCCGTCATCTGACAGGGGTGGCAAGAGTTAGCCTTCCCTGTTGTCGCCCTTGAGAGTGGCAAGCTCAGGGGACACCTGGGAGCTGTTGTCAAGCCCCTGAAGGACTGTCTGCAGCAGAGGGGGCAAATATTATTCCCACAGAGACCCCGAGGGTAGAACCAATGCCTGTTACAGGGGATCAGTTCACTGTTCAGCCTAAAGAAGGGTGAAAAAATCAGACCTATCTACCAATAGAGTTTCCATCTTGTAAGATAGTGAGTCCCTGTTTCTAGGAGTATACAAGCCAGGATTGACATTCACCTAGAGAGGAATTCTGCACTCCAAGAGAATATTAAGGTGCCTTTCAACTCAAAGGTTCTATTATCTTTGTGGCTTGAGATGAGTTCCCCAAACAAACCAAATACCCAATAATGAGCTGTCACTGAAGAAAGAAACATTTATTAATTCATTTAAAGCAAGGAGTATTTTCTAAAACAGAGCAAAGAGAAGAGTCCAAGGAGTACTTACCAGGGCTGGTCTGAAAGGATGAGAAGGAGTGGACAGGGTTCCAGCAAAGGGGACAGCAAGTACCAAGGCCCAGAGGCACGAGAGCGCGCAGTGCGTCCAAGGACCCGCGGGAAGGCAGCGTGCCTGAAGGCAGCGAGGGCCCAGCGGAGAGCTGGCGAGAGCGGAGGTACAGACTTGGGCCAGGGCCTCATCAAGGCAGGTCTGCCTTGAGGGCCATGGGGAGCCAATGACAAGTTTCAAGCAGCAAAGTGAGGTGTATTTTAGAAAGTTCACTCTGACAGCCATGTGGAGTCTCGTGATTCTTTCCTGAAGACTATTTTAGATAGGGAGGAAAATAAAACCCTCCCTTGGCTCCGAGACTGCAGTGTGGGGCACGGGTGTTTCCATCAAGGGCCGGGGCAGAGGTCTGCACCCACGTCAGGGCCCCAGAGCGCCTGGCGCCCTTCCCAGGGCCGGGCCGGGCCCGCAGGACATCTGCGGCGACCAGTCCCTCCAGCCTCTGAACGGAACCCTTGCACGAGGCCTCAGCCCGGCCTCACCACCGACAGATGGAGCGTTTGTTGACGCTCCGGTGACAGCTTGAAAACTCATCTCCTCCCTCCGAGCCGGCCCGTTCCACCTCGTCCTCCCATCTGCCATCTCATTTTAAAACTAGCAGAACAACTCGGCTAGAGCAATTCCGACTTTTTCCATCTGTGCCGAGTTAATTAAGAGGGTAATGAGAGCTGGGAATGAACGAGGCCTGCATTAATTCAAGATATGATTAAGAGAAACATTTCCAAAATATATATGTGCGAGCAACGAGCAAGGCCAAATGACTGGGATGTGCACCCCAGGCCAAGGGTCTCTGCTGTGTTTGAAAATGCTCGGCCGTCTCGATTAATGGCCACGAGGACTCGAGGGAAATGGGGAGGTGGGAAACAAGCCTGCTGGAGCACATGCCACCATGAATGGGGGGGACCCAGGAAGAGCCCCTGTAGGCACAGGAGAGGAAACAGAGCGCCTTGGAGTCCGTTCCCCACATGATCACCCCACAAAACATGGATTCATCACCTGATATATTCCCAGCCCAGTGACAAATGATAACTAGAGCTTCTCATTAAGAATTTCATTCACTGATTACCTAACCACTTTACTAAAGTAGACCCAGGTACATCAAAAATTCCCTAAAGATCAACAGAATAAAAGGCTGAGACCAACACCTGAGCCTTCTAATTCCTAATCCAATAGGTCAGTAGGTAAAAACTACCAATGATGAGGAATAATAACAAATAAAGAAGGAACATTCACTGAGCACTTGCTATCTGCCGGCATTGTTGTAAGAACTGTGCTTCTGCATGATCTGATTTAACTCTCACAACCCTAAGAGAAGGTACTATTGATATCGTTCCCATTTTACAAGTGAGGAAACTGCGGTAGGGAGCTGAAGGGACTTGCCTAAGACGCCACAACTAGGAAGCAGCAGAGGCTTTGAACTTAGATCTCTGTGATCCCAAAGCTAAACTACCCTGCTAAATACCAGCCCTTGCACTCTGGGAGGCAGACAATTAACAATGCACAGTGCAAATCTTTGGGGGCATCTTGTGTGATTAGGGGAGTGGGAACCAGAGAAGGCTTCCTGGAGGAGGCGACAGCCAGGCAGACTTTAAAACCATCCAGACTTAACAGTCATTTACTGGGTGTCTGCTGCATACCAAGGAATCACCAGCCCTTTTACACACCTTATGTCATTAAATCCTCCCAATCATGTGATGGAGACATCAATGTCCCATGCAACCAATGAAGGATCACCTGCCTGAGGGTCTCCCAGTTTGTGAGTGGAAGCAGGACTCACACTCAGGTCATTCTGACTCTAAAGCAGATGCTGTGTCCTGAGCCCAGGATGGTGCACTCAAAAGTGGGGTAGGGACAATGAGAAAGTGAGAATGCCTTGAGGACCCAACCCAAGACAGGGCTGAGGGACCCAGAGTCTATCCCAGGAGTCAGGACACCTGGGTTCTGGTCCCTGCTCAGTCAAAGCTTCCCCATCTGCAGCACAGGACAGCTGGAGGAAGGTCCCTCCTACTGAGCATTCCGTGATGGTGTCCACCCCAATGGCGTGGCCCAGTGCAGAGCCATCTTTCCTCTCTCTGAACCTGGCCGTGCACCTTCTCAGAGGTAAGCCTGTGCTATCTCTCCCGCCCACACCATCAAGCTCTCGGGCTGAAGCCCACCTTCAAGGCCCTTCCCAATGCATCCCCCAAACTTCCCTTCAGCACTCACCCTTCCCCAACCCCACACTCCTGCTTTACTGAATGCTTCTGGAAATGTGGGTGGTCTGCAAGCCCCTCAAGGTTCACCCAGAAGTTATGGTCAGGCCCTCTGGTCTATTCCCGTCCTCTGTCCCACCCCCTATCCATGAAGCCATCTTGACTCCTTCTGTCATCTGTCCTACAGATTGTCCTAAAATGCCTCTAGATTCTCCGCCCTCACCCACACTCCCCTCTGTAGTATCCTGGCCCAAGCCACATCTCTTCCCTTTGCTCACTGCAACACCCTCCTGCAAGGGCTTTCTCCTCCCACCTTGCCTCTCCAGTTCACCCTCTACACCCACTGTAATAACAATTTTTTTTTGGCACAAGCGGTATTTTATTACAGAAGACAATCTAATTTACAAATCAATACGCATTTCAAGGAAAACATTTAGGCATCATAAAAGAATGCATGAATATAAAATACTCAGCGTGCAAAATTCAACAAGGAAATGCACATGAAAACTTATTTTGGGGCTATGTGGTTATTACTGTGCCACTGTTAAGGCAAAATAAAACTCGTCTGCCAGAGGCCAAAAACAGAAGAAGACCTTAATGTAGCAGAAGCATTTTCACACACTGGTTTCAATAGTCTGGTGTGTACAGAAATGTTTCCTTGAGATTCAGAGTGTTTGCTTTTTGGAAGGATAGAAGTGAAGATGTTTCATTTGGCCACCCTTGGACCTTCTGCCACTCTTCAGTGAGCCACCTGCCATTGTTAGTTGACTCTCATAAGCTTCTGAGGCTTGTTAGGAACTACAGCTTCTCAAGGTGCTGGGTTTCTTTTTTGATCAATGATTATATCACGTTTTCAAAAATAATGGGCAGCAAAAGATAAGACTCTGATCACTGCAAATTTTACGAGAGCCACTGGTGGAATAAGTTTTATTTTTCATCAAGATCCAGAGTTGGGAGAAGCCAACAGTGGCCTCCGTGTCCCCTGGATGGGCTCAGTGGAGTGTCTTAGTTTGCCAAGCTGCCGTGAAAAATACCACATCATGGGTTGGCTGAAGCAACAGAAATTTATTGTCTCATGGTTTCTCATGCTAGAAGCCTTGCTTTCTCCAGAGGTGGGAAGGCATTCTGGTGCTAGCATGCCACAATCCCTGGGGTCCTTGACTTGTGTCTATGCCTTACATCACATGGTGAAGTCCTCTTCTTTCTCCACTTGGTAACCTCCAGGTTCTCTTGATAAGGACTCAGTAATCCAGATTAAGGCCCACCCTGCTTCAGTTGGGCCACACCTTAACTAAAAATATCATCCTCCAGAAGTCCTATTTACAATGAGCTCACACCTACCAGGATGTAGATTAAGATTAAGAGCATGTGTCTGCTGGAGTATACAATTCAACCTGCCACAGGGAGGAAGACCTTGATGATCGAGTCTGATGAGGTCACCTTCCTGCTCATGATCTTCTCTGACTCCCCATAACCCACAGCTCACAGGACGAACTCCTGGTGTTAGAAGCCCCAACCCAGGCCCTTTCAGCCAAATCACTCATTACTCAGGAATACAGATGAACTCTCCATTCCCAAAGCACGCCCTGCACTCTGCACACGTCTGCTCATGCCATTCCTTCTGCCCAGGAGTCTCCTGCCCCTTGTTTGCTGTGACCTGATACAGCCTTCTCTGGGAGGGCTTCCCAAACCCTTTAGCCTGAAGTGTTGTCCACCCCCTCTGGGTGCCCTCAGCTTTCTCTCTGCTGCTGCTGCTCCTACCACTCACTGACCTCTCTGGTATGATCATGCCCTGCATCCTTGTTTCATCTACTAGACCAGGAGCGTTCTGAGCCCAGACTTTCCACAACAGATTCAACCTGTGTACCCATGGTACCTACAACAGTTTCTCTCCATATGGTAAATATATCCATTAAACTTAGGTTCGACTACATTTAACCAAAAACCCAAACTAACAGTGGCTTCTTTTTAATACCCCAATTTTTTAATTTTAATTTAGTTTTAGTTTTTCTAAATTATTATATATTTTATTTCTTATGTTTAAACCTATCATTATTTCATTTTCCTATTAATTGTATTTGGCAATATTCTTGGCTTCATTTTTGAAGAAGTTTTGAACCACAGAAGGGTTACAACTGTGGCAGGGGAGGATCATTGGTGTGGGGAGTCAGTGACGGGGGAATACATGGGAGGAAGTTCAGCTGGGCATACATATAAGGTATATAAATGTGTTCAAATGTTCATGGGGTCTTGTTCATGGGTAGAGAGTCACACAATAACAAAGAGTATTGAATTCCCATCCTGGGGAGCTCTGCCACATTCTCTAATGGAACAGGAACAATCCTCCAAGTACAGGGGCAATGACTAATCAAGAAGGATGGTCCATTGATGGGCCCTTGATATTGACAACTATGCTTATGAGTCTTTGCTCTAGAAATTGCAACTTAGCCTAGTGTTGTAGGATGCCTAAGAGTTACCTCCTGAGAGCCTCCATGTTGCTCAAATGTGGCCACTCTCTAAGCCAAACTCAGCATATAAATGCATTACCTTCCCCTCAGTGTTGGACATGACTCCAGGGGATGAGCCTCCCTGGCACTGAGGGATTACTACCAAGCACTAACTAGCAATACAAATGGAAAAAGACCTTGAATAAATCGGGGAAAAGATAAAGAGAAATGAGTTTATATGGCTAAGAGACTGCAAAGTGAGTCAGGAAGTCATCCCAGAGGTATCTCAGCAGGATAGCATTGACTGCCAAAGTAGATACTACCCCAAATAGTGGGGCTCCTGAGGGCTCTGAAGACACCCAGGTCCTATGGTCATGGCAGATAGCTCCAGAGTGTGGTGCCTTGCCAGTGGGCCTTACTTTGGAGTTTGTGCTCCCAAGTGTGACAGAGTTGGACATGTCTCTACACATGTCTCTTCTATCCCTTCTATTTGAACCTGCAGTTGAAGCTGGAGTTGGTAGGTGCACGCCCAACAGATGTGAATCTTTGGGCTGTCCATGTGCCAGCTGGGCTCTGAGCCTCAGCGGAGTTGCAACACCTACTCTCCAGTTCATTGGACTCATCCAGAACAACTAACAAGGAGGTAAGGATGGACAACCACCATACCAAAGAACTGAGAGAGTCTACAACTGCAAGCAAGAGAGTCCCATCCATCAGCCATATGGGACTGAAGCACCCTCTCAATTAGAGGTGGAGTGGGCATCACCATTCCAGAATCCTCAGGATTGGGAAACAAAATATAGAGTGGACTTACTGGTGTTCTACTATAGACTTATTGTGATTCTAGCAATGGAAAAAATTATATCATTGATGTGGAGAGAGTGACCACTGGAGGTGCTGAAGTCAGGAAGAGGGAAAGGGGGGCACTTTTGGGACTTGGAATTGTCCTGAATGACATTGCAACAACAGACACAGGCCATTATATATCCTACTATAACCTACAGAATTGAGTGGGAGAGAGTGTAAATTACAATGTAAACTATAATCCATCATTAGTGGCAATGCTCCAAAATGTGTTCATCAATTGCAATGAATGTACCACACTAATGAAAGAAGTTGTTAATGTGGGGAAAAGTGGGAGGTGTGGGGAGTGGGGCATATGGGAATCCCTTATATTTTTTTATGTAATATTTTATGTAATCTAAGTATCTTTTAGAAAAAATAAATATATATATTAAAAAAAAAAAAAACCAGTGGCTTCAACAGGATGGTTATTCTTTCCTCTCTTATGTAAAAGAGATTTCTTTAATCTTTCTGTTCCACCATTCTTAGTGTATGGCTTCCATAGGCAAGTCCACCTCATTGTCTATGATAGCAGCTAGAAATCTGGTGATCGTGTCCAGGTTGTAGGAAGAAGGGAAGAGCAGGAAATGGGGTCATTGTTGAATGAGCAGCCAGTAAGCAGTCTTCCAGAAGCATAGAACAATCTATGTTTAGTTCTCATTGGACAGATCTTAGTCACTGGGACATACCTGACTGCAAGGGAGGCTGGGAGATACAGCCTTTTGCTGGACATGTTCTTACTCCAGATATGAACCACAATCTGTTTTGAAGAAAGAAGGGGATAATGGGTATTGGATGGAAACTAGCAACCTCTCCAACAGCAGACACTGAAGCACAGCCTGTATCTGAGTGAGCAAGTGAAACAGGAATCCTGGAATCACTGTGGACTGAGCCTCTTGACCAAGCTTTGGTGAGCAGAAGCTGGGCATTCCTCCACTGAGACTTTTAAACCACTCTAAGGTCTCATCTCCATGGAATGATGAAGTTACAAATATAAATTTGAGGTCACCCACTTCACCCCTGTCACTTTCCCTTCCTGGAAAGCAGAAAGAGACATGAAGTAAGAAGCCACTTTGAAGACTTCTTGCCAGCTTTTAGGTAAGTGACTCCTCCAAGCCTCAGTTTCCCCATCTGTGAAACTGGGGGGAGGAGGTGTGAGCTGGACTGTTTCTTTTAGTTCTAGCAGTCAATGAACTAAATCTTGATTTCCTTTTTTGGATCATTGGGCTAAACAAGGAAACTATTGTCTCTGTTAATCCTTATTAGACTTTTGCAACCACAAACTTGGCTTCCTAGACTGAAAACAGTGTCAAAAGTCCCCAGAAGACAACAGCTGCAATTAACTCAAGTCACCAGCAGAACACTCGAGTTCACGTCAGCGCCCTGAGTACGTGGAGTGTCTCCAGCCAACAGCTGAGCTGGACCCGCGGCGGCTGCAGTCGACTGGCACTCAGAATCTATCCCCCTTCTATGCACCTTCCTGTAAGGCAGGGGTTCTTAACCAGGGGTCCGTGAGCGTGAACTGAAATTGAAAAAAAAAACATTATTCTTGTGGGGACGTGTTGGTGCGGGTGTGATGTATTTATTCAACAATACACAGTATAGTGTGGATTTAGTTAAGGGGTCTGTGGTTCTCACCCCTGGCAAAGGGATCCATGGAACAAAAAAGATTAAGAACCCCTGCTGTAAGGCGACGCTGAGAAGCCAAAAGTCTGTATTTCCCAGATGCCTTTGCAGCTCAGGTTTTGGAGGCAAAGCAGGATCCACCAATGAGATGCATTCATGTGAGATTTGGATGGCAGAAGGGAGGCAAAGGCCATCTCACACCTCTGTTGCTGCCAGAAAGGAAGGTTGTAGAGAGATGTGGCCTTTTTCCACAGCTGGGCTAGGTACACCAGGACCTAGCCCCCAGTCTCGTGGGTGAGAGGAGAAGGTCGGGCAGCAGCAGCAGCAGCCTCCTGACCTCTGGACACAGCCGTGGTCGTGTGCCCTTTCCATCACTAGTCCACTGGGACGCCTGACTCCTTATAGCCCTTCTCACTATATGTAAGTGCCCTAATGCCCTCTATTAAATCCTTTCTTGTTTCATGTAGTTGGGATTCTGTTACTGAGCTTCATCCTGATACCAAAACCAACAAGAGCACTGATTCACCTTATCTAGGCTCTGTAGAAGATTCCAGAAGTTGTATGGGACACAGCATCTCATCCCAAGTGGAGGCTAATAGCTCCTGATCCAAACCCAGTGCTGTCTTGAATCCAGCAGCTGCACATTATTGTGACCAGCAGAGTCCAAGGCAAGCTTGTCATTTTCCCACTGAAACAGCCAAATCACTCAGGAAAACACGTGCATGAAAAGGACATAACTCCTGGTTATATTATAAGAGATAGCCTTGTACCCAAAATAATGAAAATATGAGGCAGAAAGAGAAAATGTCTCAAATATCAATTAAGAGTGAGATGTATGTTACAAAGACATGACTTTGGAATGCAGGGAGTTTACCACTAAAAAGAGGAGACAGGCATGTACCAAACTGATTCTAAGACAAAGCCTAATTACAAGGTAAAACTTTTTTTGCTGTATATTCACTGTGATGCCAGATATTAGAAATGCCAAATGGAGGAAGATGCCATATGTATCTGGATGCTGAATTCTGACCATAAGAATTAAGGATAATGTCACAGAGGAGGTGCCCTAAGGCCTCAAAGTTTGGGCAGACACATTCCAAGAGGGAGATCAGCCAGCAGACCTTCGTGGCTAGAGCAGAAGGTCCATGTGGGAGAGGCAATGAGGCAGAACCAACCACAGAGGCCTTGAATGCCACACTCAGGAGTAAGATTTTCTACAGGCATAGGCTCCTTGAATTATTCATTCAACAAACATTTGTTGAGCACATCCTCTGGGCCAGCCATTGTGGTATGCACTGGAGCTATGGCAGTAATTAAGCTTGGGTCCCCATCCTGAAAATGCTTTTAATCCAGCAGCACTTTGCAGAAAGAAGTAACTCTATGTGACCTGGTTTGGAGGGAAAAAGACCTGGGACAGGAAGATGAAGGTCATGTGACCTGTTGTTTTGCCTGCCTAGTAACTCTCCTTCTTGGAATCCCTTCTACTATATCCATGTTGTCAAGTTCTTAGATGGTCCCACATCTTGGCCAACTTGATTGGTCCAGGATTGAGAAAATCACCTGAGCAAAGCAAATTGTAGCACATAGCTCTTAAAGAAAGCCAGGCCAGCCCATGTTGGTGCTTAGCCCTGTAAGGTGTGAGCTAGGGGTGAGGTATGTGTGGAGGCGAGAAGCAAAGGCAAACCGTCTGGCAGAGATGGGAATAAAGAGGCAGAGAGAGAATAGAAAACATGAGCAAAGAAGAGAGTCAGGCAAAAAGGACCAGGAGCATGCATGGCCCTGGTTCCAGCTGGGATTCCAAGAGGTACACGGTATCTCTAAATTGCATTTCTCTCTGTCAGTTCATCATGGGTGTCTGTCCCTTGGAACCCAAAGTGCCCTTTGTAATGCAGCCAGTTAGGCAACTCTTGCAAAATTCTGGCTGAAAGATGCTAAGTCCAGAAGTGGACATGGTTTGGGGAGGGGGGCTACACAGATTCAGATAAATCTGGGGGGAAGATAGGATTGGGTTTAAGAAGGGATGCCTAGAAAAAGAAGGAAGATCACAAACACTATCCTCAAGGAGTCTAAATCAAAGAGAAGGAGAATACATTAAGAAAACCCACATTTGCACAGCACTTTGCTGTTTCCAAAGGGGGCTAACAAGCAGAATCTCACTCATTCATTCATTCAGCAAATATTTAATGTGTTCTATTTGCCAGACACTGTCCAACGTTCTAGAAAATCCAGCAGAAACAAAACAGGGCTCCTGGAACTTGCAGTGCATGTGGGGAGGAGCACGGGGGGCAGGACATAGACAACAAGCAATTCAAGAAATATGTGAGTACAAACTGTTATGCCACATAGGAACACAACAGGGTGCTCTGAGGGAGAGCAGCAGGAGACCGAGTTTAGATGGAGAAGCCTCTGTGAAGAAGTGATGCTTGAGCTAGGACAGGAGGGATGAGAAAGAAAATTATGTGAAGACAGGGAAAGAACTTCCAGAAAGAAGGAACAGAATGTGCTAAGGTCCAGCTGTAAACATGCTTCACACGTTCCAAGAACTGAAAGAGGGCCAATGTGGCTGCAGGGGAGGAAGTAGGGGAGGGAGGGTAGTGGGAGATGAGGCTGGAGGAGGTGCTGAGTCTGCCTCAGGGAGGGACCACCTAGACCACGGTAAGGAATCTGGACTTTGTTCTCAGTACCTAAGAGGAAACACTTGAGATGGGATTATCTCTCCTCTTTTAAAGATGAAGAAATAAGGTTGAGAGAGGTGAAGTGACTTGCTCCAGGTTAGCAAAGCAACCTAACTATATAACTTTTAATATAAGGTGGTGAGTTGGAAGGGAAGAAAAGTGAGAGTTCTCCGGAGGGAACATGCAATTACAGGGCAGGGCATGGTAAGGAAAGATGTCATGAAGAGGGCGGCATGTTAGCGGGACCTTGGCGGATGAACTTCACTGGACTGTGATATGCTAAACGCATTATTTTCCATTTGCTGCTGAGGACCACTTCAACCAGGTGCAGTCTGTGGTCCAGCAGCAGCAGAACCCGGGAGCTTTTAAGTAAAGCAAGAATTGCAGGCCCCCCTCAAGATTCACTGAGTCAGAAACTCTGGGCGCACGGCCCCGGTACCTGCGTGCTCACAAGCTCTCTTGGTGATGTGATTCTTCTGCAGGCTAAAGTGTGGGAACCACTGGCTTACAGTGCACTAGATGGGTCCCTGGTAGTACCTGACATATTTCATTTGGATCGCAGTTGTTAATATGCATACATACTTCAGGCTCTATTTAATTTTTGGTTTATATTTATAACTCTTTATTTACCTTTTTATTAAGATATAGCTTACATACAGTGATGTGCAATAAAATTCACTGTACAGTTCAATGAATTTTTTCATTTGTATGTATCTACAAAACCACTACCCAGATAAAGATATAGCACATTTCCAGCCCCCCAGAACACCTTTCCAGTCGGCGCTCCCCAAAGGAAACCAGTATTCTAGGCACCACCTCATAGGTTACTGTGACCTGTTCTTCAACTTAATGTAAGTAGAAGTATACCAGAGCCCTTTTTTGGGTCTGGCTTCTTGCCCTCATCTGTGACATTCTCTATATCATAATTAGTTCTTTTTTGTTGCTGTATAGTATTTCGCTATATGTACCACAGTCCATTAATCCATTCTCCCATTGATGGGCAACTGGATTGTTTCCAGTTTGGGGCTATTATGAATAAAGTGGCTGGGAATGTTTTTGCACTTTTCCTTGGGAGGACATCAGCACTCATTTCTGTTGGATATAGAAGTACCCAGGGTGGGGCCGCTAATGTTCAGCTTTTATAGATTCTGCAGGCTTCCCAAAGAGAGCCTACTGGTTTTCAGCAGCAATGTGTGCAAGTTTGTAATATTTCACTTAATTCACATAGCTCAGTGGGATATAGGCTGCCCCCCTCCCACATTTTACAGACAAGAAAACCAGCTTAGAGATGTGAAGTGACTTTCCCAAGGCCACTGGCTGTGTCCCGACATGCCCTGTCAACGTGGGCAACTCGTTTCCTCTGAGCCTCAGTCTCCTCGTCTGTAAAATAAGTGGGTGGGCTGGCCAAATATTTTAGCCACAGAACCCTTTCTCCAAATGAATCTTCTGCAGAAGTCCAACACAGGACAGGGAAAACAGCAGGGGCGCTCTAACTTAAGCTGGAGGAGGGCACAGAGTCTCCCCACCCCGAGCCTCCCCTTCACCACCTGAACTCCTAGGGCTGACTCCTGAGGACCCAGCTTAACTCACAGAACTTCTAATCCACTCGATGCCTGTAGGCATCTTCTCAAACTGCCTCAGAGTCTGTTTTCCTGTCTGCCTTGGCCAACCCGAAAGACCTTACCAGAGCAAGGGCAGGGTAATGAGGGAGGCTGAGGGAGCCAAAAATAGGCTGCCTCTGAGAAACACCCTTTCTGGAGGAAGTTTCCATTCGACTGGTCCTTTTCCATCCCTTACTGAGCCTTAAACTCTGGGAAATAAAGGCCCACAATGGAAAATGCTGACATATCTTAAGAGGGATGGTTGAATGAAATGAGAACAGACTTTACCCCGGGTAATGCCATGGTGATTTTTAATTTCCATAATGTCAAGATGCAATATGTGAACTTTTGAAGAAGAAAAAAATGCTGATTTGGGAAGAAAGAAAAGGCAGCTATTTATTCCCGTACCCACTTCCAGGCCTTGACAACAGAGAATGAAAAGTGGAGGGAAGAACAAAGGATAACAGAGTGAGTGGGGAGAGGAGTAGGAGGGACGACCTGCGGCCACAGTATTTGCGTTGTGTGAGCTGCACAGAAAGTGTGTGCTGTGGACCATTCGGAAAGACAGTTGACTGCCATGCGCTCTGACTCCTCCTGTCACTCTCTGAATTGCTTTTGTGCCCCTCAAAGTGTCTTGTTTCTTTCCTTCCCCAACTGCATTCACGCATCCAACAAATATTTACCGAGCACCAAATAGGCATCAGGTACCATTGTAGGCAGCGGGGATCCATCAAGAACAAAACGGACAGTATTCCTGAGGAGCTTATGTTCTCCTGGAATGGTGTGTCTCTCCAAAGGTAACAGAAAGGAGCTTTCCTTTTTGTTGCCACCACGGTCTGAGGCAGAAGAGCTTGTCACAGCCTCCCAAATGGTCCCCTCCCCTCGGTCTTGCTGTCGAGCACTTGGCCTTCACTGTGAACTAGCCCTCAGCTAGGGGTCCCTCGCTCCCAGTTTAAACCTTCACGAAGTCCCTATTGCTGTGAGAATGGACTAAACACTTTTAGCATTCAAGGCCTTTCACATTTATCCTGCCCTAAATCCCTTCTCACCACTCCTTCTACCCCAGACTTCAGCCACCAAGGTCAGTGGTTGACAAAACACACCAGATTCCACACCTCCATGTTTTTGCACATTCTTCTCTGGGCCTAAAAGGCTCATACTACTTGTCCCTTGACAAATTCCTATTCATACCACAGGACCCAATTTAAATGTGTAATTTTGTGCTGTCTTAACTGTCCCATCTTTGCATGAGTTAAAATTTCTCCTTGGGGGAGCTTTGTACTAACCTGTAATGCAGTTCGTGCCTGCACTGATATCATCGCAAGATATTTGAGTCTTTCTCTCCCCTACTAATCTGTGAGCATCTCCAGGGCCTCTATATACTCAGAGCCTAGCATATTTCTCAGTAAATGCCAAATAAATACATGGAAGGAGGGAGGAATGAGTGAATGAACTGTTACAAAAACATTTACTTTTTATGCAATTATATAATGATACAGCTAGAAAGAAAATTAATGAGTTCCAAAGCATTTGATTTTGTATAGAATCATCTGGAAAGGCTTGTATTTGTTAGGGCAAAGTAAGCCTGGAAAAAGAACCCAGAAGTTTTTCTCTCTCTCACATACAACAGAACTCACCCTATGACCAAGTCAGTGCCCAGGTCAGTGGGCACCTCTGCTCCACACAGTCATTCAGAGACTCACGTTTCTTCTGTGTTTTTACTTCTCCAACCCTAGGATGGTTTCGTCATCTCCTTGGCTGATGCTGTGTCGCTACCATGTCCAGGTGGGACATGGTGGAAAAGGAGAAAAGAGCATGGAAGACATATAGCTAAGGTCTTCAAGGCCAGACTTCCATTGGTGAGGACGTAGTCACCCAAGCTCACCTAACCAGGGAAGACTGAGAAACACAGCATGTGCCCAGTGAGAAGTCAACCATTGTGGATAAAAGGAAGAAAGGATTTTGGTAGACACCCAGCAGTCTCTACAAAGCCCAATCTCCTCACCGTATACATGGGAACTAAAGCTCAGAGTGGGGAAGTGACTGACCCAAGGTCAGGGAGCTAGTCTTCCCACACCACCTCCCCGGGTCTCAGCATAAATGGGTATTCTCATTCATCTCATCCATGATCAAGTTCCTGGAAATGGCCTGTGAGACAGAAAGCTACAAGAAGTGGTTTATTGGGGAGAGCTCTCAGGATCAACACTGATGAGGGAGAGAGGGAATCAAGCTCAGACAGACGGAGAAGCCGAGCTTTGACGCAGCTGCAACAGAGGCCTCAGCCAATCCTGCGGGGGCTCTAGAGCATAAGAGATGACCCTGCAGGCTGTCCTGAGCTGCAACCAGTGGGCCAGGCCTTTGTGCCCCACCCCATAAGGGCTGCCCCGGGGAGGGGGTATAACTTTGGGTGAGGTGGCTCCCCTTAGCCAAGGGCAGTTCCAGAGAGGGACTCAGCTGTGAGCTGATAGACGTGAATACTTCCAGCCGCTGGGGGAGCCAGAAGCCCGAGGGGGGCGGGTCTCGGTGGCATGCCTCACACCCACTACCATCAGTACATACCCCCAAAGAACCCCGCCCATGGCCTCGCACCTAGAAGAATTGCAATACTTTGTGGAGTGTGTAGTTTGTTTTCAAATCTGTGTGACATTATGTTATTCTTTTTTCTGGTGAAATTGCTGTCTCTCTGTCTCTCGATTCAGGTGTTTGTGTGGCCCCACCACATGAAAGGCTTGGTAAGGAGGAAGACAGATGATTTTAGGAACACAAAGACAGAATCTCTTCCATCTAAGGTTTCATAACCATGTGGGGGCAGGAGCAACAAATTTGGAATGAGCCATAAGATGTAATGAAATATGTTGAGGGCCCACAGAAGGCCCTAGGCAAATAGCTGCAAAGATAAAATTAAATCTGTTTAAGGAGAGCAGAAAAGTCTCCATTTCGTGAGTCTTTCAACTCACTTGGAAATAAAAAGGAAATGGTTAATTCTATATTTTTACTTAATATTATACTTAAGACAACATAGGAGAATGAGGACAATGAAAGGGAGGAGAAAAAGAGAAAGGGAAGTGGGAGACTGAGAAGGAAGTGTGAGAAAGAACTGAGCAGAGAAGTGGCTTTTGATTTTCTGTGTATTTCCAAGCACTCGCGTGGCTGCCTGTGGCTTTGAAGCCTGACGTCATCCTGGGCCTCCTTGTAATTCTGTCTCTGCTTTGTCCTCAGGCCATCTTTGGGCTCCATTGGTAGCAGCGCTCACCACCAAGCTGCACTTGCCTCCAGCATAGAGGATGGGTCCTAGAATTCCCAAGGGAGAATGGCCTTAGACATGAACTCCCTGATTTTATCAGAGAAAATTGAGACTCAGAAGGGCTAAGGGAGCTGCTCAAGACAATACAACCAAGTCAGAAGCAGAGCTGGAACCACATCCTGAGTCTTGAAACTTCTATGAAGTGATAGTTCCACCCATGACAATATCCCACCACCCATATACACTCATGACCTGTACACATTTCTCTCGTCTTTAGCTTCCTCAGTATTTTTTTTTAATTATGTCAAGATATGTAGCCTAGGATTTGGCACATGGTGCACAATTATTTTTAAATGAATATGGATTGCTCTTTTCTCCCATAAATGGCGTTAAATGCTTTGAAGCTTTAAGACAATGGTATTATTAAGATGATTCTGAAGGCCCTCGCCTTCTCTGGTAAACTGAAGTAAAGGGCAGGGAATTTCTCACAATGGGAAGCTGACTAGGGGCCATGAACTTGGTGTATTAGCTCACTGGATCCTCACACCAGCCCTGTGAGCTGGGTACGAGCATCCTCATTTTTACAGATGACGAGGCTTCAGCTCAGAGCTGGGAAGTGACTTGTCAGTGGCGAATCCCAAGCTCACAGCCAATCCATGGATCACAGAGCCCTTGCCCTCCCCCCACACCCCTGAGAGAGTGGGTGAGAGTCAGACTTGCTACTTCCAGCTGAAGTTCCCTTTCTGGACACCACCCAGAGGTGCTTGAATTCACCAGCTCAGGACAACTGAATGGTGACTCAGAAATGAGATGCCTGTGGTCTACAAGCAGAGCTGGAGCATCTGGCAGGTGCATGGCCACGAGCAGGATTTGTCTTAGAGGTATTCATCTTGCCCATCGTGAGAGGAGATTACTCTAAATAATATACAGTCCAACGTGACATTATTATTCTTAGACTATAAATCAATAACCAAAATAAAGTAAATTGTTAGGTCTTGTCTGGGTGCCATAAAATACAGGCATAGACTAAGAGACTTAGGGGTACAATTCACTCTAAATCAGTTTAACCACCTTGCAGCTTCTCACATTACAGTCTTAATCTAGACATTAGCGAGATTAGTACGTGGTTTTTTACAATGAAATTGCATATTTTATCACTTCTCCGTCTTTCATGCTATATAAACTTCCAGGAAATTACAGACTCATAAACTTTGACAGAAAGCATGAGGCAGTAGGCAGTAGAGAAACCAGAAAGCATTGGGGGGCAGCTCTGAGTTTCACATTCCATATTTTTATTTGATGTAAATTAATCCTCTATTAACACCCCCATTAGGGTAAAGAAATTTCAGTGAATAGATTTAGGGATGAGTCTCCTGGTGCACACAACTGGGGCCCCCTGGAGATTATGGGGAGATTTTTATTGCTAAAACGAGAAGTTTAAGATTTTAATATAGATGGGTTGGGTAAGTTATTCAGCTCTAAAAGCAAGAAAAACACAGTTTTTCTTCTGAGTTTTGGATGGTTCTTGGCTTTACCAGGGTCCCAATATGCGTGATTTTGCATCAGAATCCATTGCTTAGAATTCTAGAGAGTGAAAATCCTTGCACAAAGCAAATTCATTTCCGGGGAGGTGGGGGGCTTTGACTCTGCATAACTCTATTCCCCAGAAGGTCACAGACCCAAGTCCAAGGCTTCAATTAGCAGACACTTCATAGAAGGCTGGATGTGGAAAGATCTCCGCACTCTACAACCCTCTCTCATGAAAACCGAAGCACAGAAAGGCTTACTTACCTAAGATCTCAAAGCAAGATTCTGGCAGGGGGTTAAGCAGAAGACCAAGTGCCAGGCAGGGCTTCTTAGGCCTCACTGGAGGTGCAAGGCAGGGCACTGTATCAGTCAGCATTCTCCAGAGCTATGCGACCAACAGGAGAAATAAATATAATGAATAGATAGACGATAGATGATAGATTGATTGATAGATAGATAGATAGATAGATAGATAGATAGATAGATAGATAGATAGATAGATAGATAGAAGTGTGTGTGCGTGTATGTGTTAAAAGATTCCTCATAAGGAATGGGCTTATGTGGTTGTGGGGGCTGGCAAGTCCAAATTCCATAGGGTAGGCACAGGCTGAAAATTCTGATAAAGGTGATGTTGAAGTCTTGAGGCAGAAATTCTTCCAATCTCAGGAACTCTCAGTTCTTGCTGTTAAGACCTTCAACTGAGCAGATGAGTCCCATACACATTACAGAGGGTAATTTACTTAAGGTCAACTGGTTGCAGATGCTATGCCTATCTAGGAAATACCTCCACAGTAACAACTAGACAAGTGTTTGACTTACAGCAAGACACTGCAACCTGCAAATTGGCATAAAATTAACCACCACAGGTACCAAAGAGCATGGGCATCAGACAGGCCTGACTTCAGTCCTGACTCCTTCCCCTATTTGACCTCACCTTTAAAAGAAGAAGAACCAGAGAATCAACTCCATAGGGTTGTAAGGAGTAATTAAAATAGTATGAATACAGTTTTGAGGCTGGTTTCACCACATAGTAAGCACTTAGTAACTGGTGTTATTTTTGTTGCATATGTAAGAGGCATGATGGTACCAGGGGATTTAATGCTCAATTCAATTCATCAACTGTTTCCCAGATACCTACTAAGTGCTGGGCCTTGAGCCATCTGCTGGGGATATAGATGTGAGTCAGACAAGGTCACGTCTAAGAAAGCATCAGCCACAGGAGCCAGTAAATGACAGTCTGAGGTAGGCATGCTGATAGGGCGCTCTCACTGAGTACAAGGCTATGCAAAGGGAGCCAGGGATCCCGTGGTATCTGGAGGTCAGACTCCAAGCCCCAGGGTTCCCATTGCTTACAGCTGCGGGACACGGGCCAGGAGGTTCCCTAACCTCCCTGGATCTCCGTCCTATCACCTGTGAGTTGGGAAAGAAGAAATCCCAGACCAACACTGGGGCAGATCTGTGTTAACAGCAAGCACTGTGTACATTTAATCTACATCTCTGCTGAGCAGCGGAACTGAAAATGGAACTCAGGTCCCCAACACTGCTCTGGGTTTCAAGGACACCTCAGTGACTAAGATGCAGTACTCAGGACCTTTCAAGAGCTGAGTCTCTTTGTCCTGTTCCAATTAATGAAGCTCAGTGCCCCCTGCATATGGGAGATGGGAAGTAGATGGGCTTAGAGTTCTCTCGAGGAAGATACCAGAACTATCTCCACTTCTTTAAATGCATTTTTTTAATTAGAGAAGTTGTGAGCTTATAGAACAGGCATGCATCGCATACAGAATTCCCATACATCATCCCTCCACCAACACCTTGCATTGTTGTGGGACATTTGTTATAGATTATGAAAGAACATCATCAAAATATAACTAGTATGGTCCATAGCTTACATTTGGTATATTTTTCCATTCACTGCATTATTAACACAATGTATTAGTATCGCACATTTTTTTATAGTTCGTGAGAGAACACTCTCATATTTGTAATGTTAACCACAGTACATTATCCACCACACGGTTCACTGTGTTATTCAGTCCCATGCCTTGTATCATCCATCCAAAGTGTATACTTGATGACTCTCACTTCCATCAGAGTTGTTGCAGTCATCGCCTCAGTAAATTTTTTAACATTTTCCTTAGTCCAGAAGAAAAACTCATGCCCTCTATTATTGATCATTAGCATTGATATAGTACCTTCTTTGACATTGATGCATGAATATTACAGAATTGCTGTCAACTATAGTTCATAAGTTACATTAACTGTATTTTTCCTTGCATCAGCATATTCTTACCACCTTATAATAGTGACGTACATTTGTTCTAGTTCATAGAAGAACATTCTTGTATTTGTGCTGTTAACCACACTTCTCATCCACCACTGGGTTCACTATGTCATTCAGTCCCTAGATTATTCTATAGCTTTCTTTCAACTGACATTTACATGGCCATTTCAGCCACAATCATATTCATAAAACAGCCTTGTTAGTTCTACTCACTACAATGTGTTACCATCAATTCTATCCATTTCCACACTTTTACAGTCAAGCTAATTAAAAGTTCTACATACATTAAGAATCAGTGCCCCTTCTCAGACCTCTTAAAATATATGCATATATATATATATAAATAACATTTTTGTAAGCAAATACACATATATGCATATATATTTATATATCATTTTACAAATGTTTGTATGTATTGTGAGAATTTTGATTTTTACCCATAATAAAAAAAAAAAAAAAGAATCAGTGCCCCTTCTCAGCCCTCATCCTATCTCCTAGTAATCTATACCCTAGAATTTAACTCCATGTGTTTGTTTTTTAATATTTGTCCTTTTGTGTCTGGCTTATTTCACTCAGCATAATGTCCTCAAGGTTCATCCATGTTGTCATATGTGTCCGAATTTCATTTCTTCTTACCACAGCATAGTATTCCATCATATGTATATACCACAATTTATTTTTCTATTCTTTGGTTGATGGACAATTGGGTTGTTTCCATCCTTTGGCAATTGTGAATAAAGCCACTATGAACATCAGTGTGCAAATGTCTGTTCGCATCCCTGTTTCCAATCCTAGTAGAAGGAATCCTGCCATATAGAATGGCAGTTCTATATTTAACTTCCTGAGGAACTGCCAAACTGTCTTCCACAGATGCTGCGCCAGTCTACATTCCCACCAACATGAAGGAGTGTTCCTATTTCTCCACATCCTCTCCAGCACTTGCACTTTTCTGTTTTTTTTTTTAATAATGGCCATTCTATGTCGTGTGAGTTGATATCTCATTGTAGTTTTGATTTGTATTTCCCTAATAGCTAGTGATATTTTTTCATGTGCTTTTTGGCCATTTGTATTTCCTCTTTGGAAATATGTCTATTTAAGTCTTTTGCCCATTTTCAATTGGATTTCTTGCCATTTTATCATTGGGTTGTATTATATGTGGTTTCCAAATATTTTCTCCCATTGAGTAGGCTGCCTTTTCCCCTTCTTGACAAAGTCCTTAAAACACAAAAGCATTTTTTTAGGTGGTCTCATTTGTCCATTTTTTTCATTGTGTGTACTACCTACCACCAGGTGTTGAAGATGAATCCCTACATTTCTGTAGAAGTTTTATGGTTCTAGCTTTTATATTTAGGTCTTTGATCCCTTTTGAGTTAATTTTTTTCTTATAAGGTGTGAGATAGGGGTCCTCTTTCTTTCTTTTGGATATGGATATCCAGTTCTCCCAGCATCATTTTTTTAAAAGACTGTTCTGCCCCAGGTAGATGGGTTTGACAGCCTTGCCAAAAAAATCACATGACCATAGATGTGAGGGTCAGTTTCTGAACAATTAGTTCAGTTCCATTGGTCTATATGTCTCTCTTTATGCCAGTACCATGCTGTTTTTACCACTGTAGCTATGTAATATGATTTAAAGTTTGGAAGTAAGAGTCCTCCAACTTTGTTCTTCCTTTGTAAGATATTGTGATGGTTAGGCTAATGTGTCAACTCGGCCAAGTAGTTGTGTCCAGGTGTTTGTTCCAGCAAGCACTGGGCTAATTATAATACAAGAGCATTTATGGACTTCAATCACCAGTGAGTTTACTGCGTGGATGGCTGATTACATCTGCATCAATCAAGGAGATTATATTATCAATGGGTGGTGCTTTTATCCAATCAGTTGAATGACTTAAAAGTGGAAGTGATTTCAACATTCAGAGAGAATTTCCCAGCTCATCCTTGGACAGGCAACTTCTCCCAGAAACTCATCAACGACCCTTCATCCGGCTTTCATCCAAGCCACTGGTTTGCAGCCTGCCTGAGGAACCTGGACTTGGGCATCCCCATGGTCACGTGAGAGACTCTTTTAAAATTTCATATTATTGACAGATATCTCCTGCTGATTCTGTTTCCCGAGAGAACCCTGACTAATACAGATATTTATGGCTATTCAGGGCCCCTTACCCTTCCAAATAAATTTGATAATTGGCTTTTCCATTTCTTTTTAAAAGACTGTTGGAATTTTTATTGGGATTACATTGAATCTGTACATCAGTGAAGTAGAATTGGCATCTTAACAATATTTTGTCTTTCAATATATGAACACAGAATGCCCTTCCATTTATTTAGGTCTTCTTTGATTTCTTTTAGCAATGCATTGTAGTTTTCTGAATACAGGTCTTTTACGTCCTTGGTTAAGTTTATTCCTAAATATTTGATCCTTCTAGTCACTATTGTGAATGGAATTTTTTTTCCTGACTTCCTTCTCAAATTGTTCATTACTAGTGTATAGAAACACTACTGATTTTTCTGTATTAATCTTATAAACTGTCACTCTGCTGAACTTTTTTATTAGCTCTTGTAGCTTTGCTGCAGATTTTTCAGGACATTCTAGGTACAGGATCTTATCATCTGCAAATAGTGAAAGTTTTGCTTCTTCCTTTCCAATTTGGATGCCTTTTATTTCTTTTTCTTGTGTTATTGCTCTAGTTAGAACCTCTAGCACTATATTGAACAACAATGGTGACAGTGGGCATCCTTGTCTTGTTCCTGAGCTCAATGGGAAAACTTTCAGTCTTTCACCATTGAACACAATGTTAGCTGTATGTTTTTCATATATGCCCTTTTTCGTGTTGAGAAAGTTTCCTTCAATTCCTATCTTTTGGAGTGTTTTTATCAAGAAAGGATACTGGATTTCATCAAATGCCTTCTCTGTGTCAATCGAGATTATCGTGTGATTTTTCGTCTTTGATTTTTTAATCTGATGTATTACACTGATTGATTTTCTTGTGTTGAACCACGCTTGCATGCCTGGGATAAAACCCACTTGATCATGATGAATAATTCTTTTAATGTGCTGTTGGATTCAATTAGCGAGTATTTTGTTGAAGTTTTTGTATCTATATTTATTAGGGAAATGGGTCTGTAATTTTCTTTTTTCATTATATCTTTATCTAGCTTTGGCATTAGGGTGATGTTGGCTTTACAGAATGAGTTTGGTATTGTACGCTCTGTTCAATTTTTTGGAAGAGTTTGAGTAAGATTGGTATTAAATCTTCTTTGAATGCTTGATAGAATTCACCTTGAAACCATCTGGTCCAGGGCTTTTCATTTGGGAGAGGTTTTGATGACTGTTTCAATCTCTTTTCTCGTGATTGGTTTTTTGAAGTCTTCAATTTCTTCTAGGGTCATTGTAGGCTGTTTGCATATTCCTAGGAACTTCTCCTTTTCATCTACATTGTCTAGTTTGTTGGCATACAGTTGTTCATAATATAGTCTTATGATCTCTTTTATTTCTGTGGGGTCAGCAGTAATGTCCCAGCTTTCATTTCTGATTTTATTTATTTGCATCTTCAAAGTCTCTTTTTTTCTTTGTCAGTCTAGCCAAGGGTTTGTCAATTTGATGATCTTCTCAAAGAACAAACTTTTGATTTTGTTAATTCTCTCTATGGTTTTTTGTTCTTAATTTCATTTATTTCTGTTCTGATCTTTGTTATTTCATTCCATCTGTTTGCTTTGGGGTTAGTTTGCTGTTCCTTTTCTAGTTCCTCCAACTGTGTAGTTAGGTCATTGATTTTATCTCTTTCTTCCTTTTTAATGTATACATTGAGGGCTATAGATTTCCCTCCCAGCACTGCCTTAGCTGCATACCATAGGTTTTGATATGTTGTGTTCTCATTTTCATTTATCTTGAGATATTTACTGAGTCCTCTTGCAATTTCTTCTTTGACCCACTGATTATTTAAGAGTGTATTGTTTAATCTACATATACTTATGAATTTTCCCTTTTTCTGCCTGTTGTTGATTTCCAGCTTCATTCCATTATGATCAGAGAAACTGCTTTTTATAATTTCAGTCTTTTAAAAGTTATTGAGATCTGTTTTGTGACCTTTTTAAATGCATTTTTAACTTGCCTGAGCTCTGCAATTCCCTGATATTTCTCCCTCCACCCCCTTCTCTCTTCAGGCCCCAGTTTTGTGCCTTCCTTCCTGCCATCAGTAAAACAGAAACAAGGGGTAAGGACATGGCTCAAGCAGTTGAGCGCCTGCTTCCTGCATGGGAGGTCCCAGGTTTAGTTCCCGGTGCCTCCTAAAAACAAACAAACAAAAAAACAACAAGCAAACAAATGAAAAAAACAACTCAGAGGAGCTGATGTGGCTAGTGGTTGAGTGCCAGCTTCCCACATACAAGGTCCCGGGTTCAATCCCCAGCCCCGCTACCTCACAAAAAAGAAAGAAAAGAAAAGAACAGAGACATGGGTCTTCAGAACTGCTATGGGGAAAATATCTGTCTGTCTGGGCTCCCACTGAGATAAACAAAAGTGCCCCAGAAAGGAAGGCAAGGTTGAATGCATGAAGGATTTTTAATTCTGTAATTAGTAAGTAAGTGAATAATAATAACTAAATAAATAAAGGAATGAATGGGTAAGGACATAAACTGTGGTCCACCCATGTTGTTAGCTCCATCTTTTGTTCCAGCCTTGTTTTCCTTTCTTTGCTCATCCTCTTTCTTATATATGCCAATGTTTGCCACAATTTATGAATCCCCATAAGACAGCTTAGCTTCTTTCTAGATTAAGATATGTTACAGAACAATTAGTCAATAATTTCTAGTACCAGCATCCAACCCCAGGGCCTGGAAGAGAGCACTGCTTGAGAAACATGTATTGAGTAAAATCCGTAAAGCAGCCTTGCAAGTCAGTGCCAGCCAGCCTGGGATCAGGTTAGCCCTAGCCTGACCCTGGTAGCAATCGCTGGCAGACTCCACAGCTTATTCCACCCTCCACATTCAGCACCAGGTACCCTCATTCTGGCACCACAATATAAACCTGGAGGAAGCAGGAAAAGACCCTGATCCAAGGACAGTGTGGGGAGATAGCTGGAACAAGAATGGGGGGGAGCAGAGGGACCAGGGAAGAGGGTGGCAACATGGGCCAGAGGGAGAGGTGCTGGTTTGGGAAATCAGGATGAGGGTCCTCTTGGCAGTCCCACAGGTTCGATTTATGACCTTGAGTAAGTCTCTCCTGTTCTCCGGGCCTTGGTTTTCTTGTCTTAGAGGCCTGGACCCTAAGTTCCTTTAGTTCGTGACTCTAATTCCCAAGGCACAAATGGGAGAGAGAAGGAAAGGAGAGGCAATAACAAAAATGCTGCAGACATAAGGGGTGCTTTTCTGGTTTTGTCCTTCTTTCTTCCTTGGTATTTCGAGTCCTGAGCTCAGCACTGTGGAAATCAAAGTGGTAGCAGGAGGGCCCTAGATGGGAACTAGGGAAGCTGTGTCCTTCTCGCTTGCTGGGTAAGCCTGAGCCAGGTCCCAAGGGGTCCATGGAAAGATTTCAGGGGATCCGTGAGCTTGAATTGAAAAAAAATCAACTTTTTATTTTTATTTTCTCTGATCGCTAACTGAAATCTAGCATTTCCTTCATTTATGAATGTATGCAATAAATAAATTACAGTAGTATTCCTTCCACCAGACTGGCAAAGGGGTAGGTGGGACAAAACAGGTTATAAGAACGCCTGCCTAAGCCCACTATAGCTTGGTAACCTTAATTCCTATTACCTCCTGTGACGTCATCCACACTTGAAATTGGTGGTCGCCAATCTCAGACTGTACCTGAAGACTGTGGTCCAGCCAGCTTGACCTCTACATCTTTGAACTGGCCACTGCCCAAATGGCCAGAGACCATGTTAATCATAGTCCACACCAGTCCTGCAGAAAACTATAAACCAGGGCCAAAAATATGAGTAGCAGTACTGGGGTTTGCAAATACACAAACAAGAGCAAACAAATCCTCTGTGCCAGCCACTATTCTAAACACTTTTCATAGAAGTCATTTTATCTTCACAACAGTCGCTATGGAGGGGGGGGGGTAGTTGCTATTATCTACTCCATGTTATTGGTAATGGAACTAAGGCACAGAGAAGTTAAGTAATTTTCCCAAGGTCACACAGTTATGGAGAGACAGAAGTGCGATGGGGCCTAGGCAGTTTGGGCCCAACACGAGGCTATGCTGCTTCTCAGAACCTGTGTGTATAGGTCTTTGCTCTATCTGAGCACCAGCCCCAGAGCTCCCTGCTGAGCTCACCTTCTCGATGCCGGACCTTCAATGATGGTACAGCAACAACAAGGCACAGGCTATGCAAAGTGAAGCGCAGACAGTTTGCCAAAAGCGTCTCATCTTGAAACCCGTCTCTTCTGGCCACTTACTATTTCAGCCACAATAGGCATCCTTTTGACTGAGAGTAATAAGCCACCTTTTATTTAAGTCACAGTTGGCTGGGAGCATTGCTTTTGCCTCCTAGCAATGCTTCTGAGCAAAGCACATGTGTGGGTGGGAGGGAATTAATCAACTATTGAGTTCTACCTGGCTACATGTTAGAATCACCTGGGAGCTCTTAAAACTCATGATGCCCAGGCAGCACCCCAGACCAATTACATCAGAATCTTTGGGGTGGGATGAGGCATCACTGTTTTTTAAAGCTCCCCAGTGATTCTAACGTGCAGCCAAGTTTGAAAACCACTATTCCTGACCTAATTTCTTAGAAGGCAAACCATGAATGAAGAACCTGCAAAGAATTAAATCACCATTTTGCTACCTGTGTTCAGTGCCTGAATAGAGCAGAAATCCATGTAGGCTCCCTGGATGAAGCAGCACTTGATCTGGACCGGGAAGACAGAATAAATCTGGAAAGTTGGAGAGGCAGTCATGAGGACTCTCTTTGGTCCTGAAATCTGCAGCCCCACCTCTTTAGATACAGCAGCCTCCCCCACAATTTCCTCCTTCCTCCCTTTCTCACATCCCCCAGGGATGAGCTGAGTGCTCCAGACAAATGTAACGTTGAATGAAGAACATATGTCCTGCATGCATTTAAAGAACATTTCTCTCCCTCCTCTCCAGCCTCGTTGGGAAATAAGTTCCCTCTGCTTTCACATTTTAAGGATGAGCATATGGCAGAAGTTTTGATTCAAGAATAATGTCCATTTGAATGGCCTGTGCTTAAGTGCCTCTGACTATTGTCAAAGAACCATTAAGGCCACGCAATCTGGACTCTAAGAAAATCCATATTTCACCTAAAATCCTCACCTACCCACTCCTGAGCCCAGTTTCTCCTCTTGAGTCCCCATCTCAGTGAATGGAACCCCACCACCTCAGTCAGAAATCTGGGAGACAGCTTTGACTTCTCCTACTTATCCATGGATCTCCAGATCCTGATGATTTTACCTCTTAAAGTTCCTTAGCTTAGTCCTCTTCTCTCAAGCTCCCCCACCATCACCACAGCCACAGCTCAGGCCTCCCCATGTATCCTGGGGACTGCACCCCAGCCTCCTCACAGGTCTCCTTTCCTCCAAGTCTCTCGGACACTGAGCATATATAACAGTACCTGGCACCAAGTGCATGTTCAAAAAAAAATCTTTTGAATGATGGATGGGTGGAAGGATGGATAATTGGATGGATGGATGATTTTAGATAGATGGATAAATGATTGGATGGATGGATGGATGGATGGATGGATGGATAGTGGACTGTCAGATGGATGGATGGATGGTGGGA
>JAKSZT010017719.1:12635003-12747998 GCA_026826555.1 Tolypeutes matacus | reverse complement strand
GGATAGATCTTGGCCCTGCTGACCTCTCCAGCTTTCCCTCCCACCATACCCCCATAGACATGCAAAAAACTCACAAAATTTAAAAAGTCATATCATGAATTTTTTCCTATATAGCCTTGCTCTTTTTAAAAAAGAAGCTGTTTTACTATTTGGAGAGGGTTATCTATTCCCAGGAAGTACAAGCTTAGGTAAAGAATAGGTAGAACTCTTTCAGAAAAAATCATTTCCCTAAGATGCAGCACAGATGCCAAGAATAGAAGCTTTATAGCCATGCATCTTCTACCTCAGCTGCCTGGGAAAGTGGCATCAACACCGAGGGAGAAGATCAAGAATAGTTCTATTATTAACTATGTTTCATCATAAGGCATGGGATGTCAGGCAGAGAGATGGGTCAGGAGTCCAATCCAATAACTCTGTGGCTGGACCCAGCTGGGGATTCAAGGGTTCCACCTGTGTGGAACCAATAATACCAGCAGAAATAATAGCTACACCCCTGCTGCGCACCCACTGGGTGCCAGGTGGTATGCTGAGTACTTTATGTGCATTATCTCCTTTATTCTTCACCAAATTCATGCAGTAAGAGTACCTTTGGTGGACTCGGGAGCCACACTACCTGGGTTGGAATCCTACCTGCACCACCTCGTGGCCCAGTAGTATTGGGCAAGATATGTAATCTCTTCCTGTCTCTGTTTTTCCTTCTGTAAAACGGGGTTAATACTATTGCCTACTTCACAGAGTTATGAAGATAAAATGAGTTAACATAATTCATGTAAAGTCTTAAAATACAGTCCCAGGCATAATAAGCACTCAATTTTTTATTAATTAACTCCATTTGACAAAGAAAGAAACTGAGGCTGAGAGGTTACATAGTAACCAAGTGGCCGAGTTGAGATCTACATCCATTGCTATGTAGTCAAAGCCCATGCTCCTAACCACCAGGCAATACTGCCCAGCTCCAACACCCTGGGTATGAGATTCCCTCCCCCTGGGGTGCCTTCCTCTTCTGTTCCACTAAGACTGGCAGCCTCCTTCCTCTGGGGGCCATTCTTCCATTCAGTAAATATTTTCCAAATGACTGTGGTTTCCAGGCATCAGGGGGACTCAAAATGGACCAGACACAGTCCCTGCCTTCAGATGGTGTCTGTCTAGTAATGGAAAGACCTGGATATGAGCATTAAGGCACAAAGTAGAAAGGGAGCTAGCTTTACTGAGTACCTGTCGTGTGCTGAGCCAGGCTCTCCTTCATTTCCTCCGCAGGGCGGGCTCAAATGGCAACGAGCTAGGGAGGCTCGGGAGGCTGCGCGCGGCTGGGCCACGTTCCTCTGACATCATCATTGTTCCCAGTTGTAGAGCACTTTTCAGATTAGAACCACTTTGGCACAGGCGCCTCACAATCTGCCTGTAAGAAAATTTTCTCGTAGCCATTTTACAGATAGCGTAACCACAGCTCAGCGACGCTAACAGAGCTGGAAGCAGCTGAATATAGAGGTTAAGAGCACAGGCTGGGGAAGAAAAAGACCCCAGTGCAGAGCCAAACCGGGCCGTCGCTGGCTGAGCAGTGTGGGCACGTGAGTCCTCATGCCCCCATTTTCTCATCTGCAAAACAAGCATAAAACTGCCTAACGCGCGATCGGGTTATACTGCAGGTTAAACAAGACGACCTACATGGAGATGGTTCCCACAGCGAGTGGCTCACGGCAAGCTCCCTGTTACGTGGTAGCTGTCGCTGGCTCTCCTGCTGGACGGTCTTTCCCAGCATAGCCGTGGCAGGCCAGGATAAACACCCACAAGAAAAAGATGAACGCGGGACGGAGAATGAGACTTTCGGGTCAGGTGTCCCAGGAAGCGGGTCCCAGACAGAGATTTGCGTACTAGGCAACTCTGAGGGCTCTGAGAGTCAGCATGGGTGAGGCAGAAGCAGGACTGGACGGAGGGAGGAGGAGCTGGGCTGCAAGTCGTCCACGACAGAGGCCTGTGCACATGCCCCAGCAGCGCTGAAGGTGGACTGGCCCTGCAAAGTTATTCCTCCCTGAGCAAGGGCTGGGCCTGTGTACAGCTGCGTGGCCCCGTCATTGGACGTGGGTGGCCCGGGCAGGGCTGGAAGCTTGAGGAGCTGGCTCTGGCTGGCCCACTGTATTTGGAGGAATAGTGTCCCCAAGAAGAAATGCCCAAGTCCTAACCCCCCACCTGTGAAAATGACCTTATTTGGAAGAAGGGTCTTTACAGAGGTAATTAAGTTAAGACTCTGAAGATGAGAACATCCTGGATCCAGGGAGGGCCATAAATCCAATGGCAAGTGACTTTATATGAGAAAGCCAGAGGGAGATTGGAGAGTCCAGCCCCCAGGGGACAACAAGGATTGCTGGAAGCCGCCAGGAGCTAGAGGAGTGGCAGGAAACAGATTCTCCCTCAGAGCCTCAGAAGAAGCCAGCCTTGCCAAGCTGATTTCAGACGTCTGGCCTCCAAATCTGTGAGAGCAAAGAACTTTGTGATTTCTCAGCAACCCTTTAATTTGTTACGGCAGCCCTGGGAATCTAATACATACCCAGAGACCCAAGCTAAAAATGCCAGTGTCCTCATGGACTCCACCTGCTCTTTCAGTCCCACCTGTCCTCTTCATTCCACCCAGCAGTGCTCGCACGCCCTCCCAGCCCTGATTCATACTCATCCTCTCTCACCTGACCCCACAGCAGCCTCCTGACTGGTGTCCCCGCCTCCAGCCTCTCCTCTCCACTCCACCATCAGACACTCCCAGAGGAATATCCCTGATGCTCAGCTTGACTATGTGATGTGGCCCAGTGCCCAGAACATAGCAAATAGCCAATGTGAGCTTCCTTCCCTCTTCCCTGCTGAGGACCCCTGGCAGCTTCCCTTTGCCCTTTCCTTGTATCTGTCTTTTGTCTTATTTCTTCCCCCACACACCCTGCCCCAGCCATGCTGAATTAATTCAATGATCCCCCAGAATTCCAGGTTCCCTCATTTCACCCTCCTTGCTCATGCTGTTCCTGTGCCTGGAGAATTCAACCTCATCCTTCAAGGCCTAGGAAAGCCTCCCCTGAACCCACCTCCGCACTTCCCTGGGGCCATCAGGTCATCCTTGCAGCCCCTTTGGATCTGGGTTTCTTCCTTCTGTGAGGCTTTCTCCCAGCTGATGAGGGCACAGAGACCACACCTGATGGTGCCTCAAAGGCAAGAACTGCGTCTAAGCCTCCTCGAGCTGAGGGCCATTTCTAAGTGAATGAATCTCAGAAAGAGGCATATTTAAATGATCTAAAATTGGGACAGATTAGGCAAAGCCACAAAGTAGATTCCTTGGTTCAGAGAGATGAATCACAAATACATTTTAAAGAAGAGATAAACACAAGACTTAGCAGCAGATGTGTGCTGAAAGGCAAATTTTGGAAGGCAGTGGATCTCCTTTTCACTCCTACTTTTTTCTCCTTTTTAGAACCTAAAACCACTTTATTTTTTTTTAATTATATTTTTTATTTATTTTTAAAAGATACTTAGAGTACATAAATTGTAACATTAAAAAAACATATAAGGGATTCCCATATGCCCCACTCCCCAGATCTCCCACTTTTCTCCACATTAACTACTTATTTCATTAGTGTGATACATTCATTGCAATTGATGAACACATTTTGGAGCATTTCCACTAAGCATGGACTATAGTTTACTTTGTAGTTTACACTCTCTCCTATTCAATTCTGTAGGCTATGGCAGGATATATAATGGTCTATATCTGTCGTTGCAATGTCATCCAGGTCATTTCCAAGTTGTGAAAATGCCCCCATATTATACCTCTATTTCCCTCTCCCTGACTTCAGCACCTCCGGTGGCCACTGTCTCCACATCAATGATATAATTTCTTCCATTGCTAGAATCACAATATGTCTATAGTAGAATACCAGGAAGTCTATTCTAGTCCATAGTTCATTCCCCAATCCTGAGGATTCTGGGAGGGTGATGCCCACTCCACCGCTAATTGAGAGGGGACTTCGATCCCAAACGGCTGATGGATGGGATTCTCTTGCTTGCAGTTGTAGACTCTCTCGGTTTCTTGGTGTGGTGGTTGTCCCTTCTCACCTCCCCATCAGCTGTCCTGGGTGAGTCCAGTGAACTAAAGAGTAGGTGCTGCAATTCCGTGAGGCTCAGGGCCCAGCCAGCACATGGACATCCCAGAGATTCAAGTCTCCTGGACGTACACCTACCAACTCCAGCACCAACTATAGGTTCACACAAAAGGGACAGAAGAGGTATGTGTAGAGAAGTCACATCTGAGTCCAACCCTGTCACACTCAGGAACACAATCTCCAAAGTAGGGCCCACTGGCAAGGCACCAAATTCCAGAGCTATCTGCCACGACCACAAGACCTGGGTATCTCAAGAGCCCTTAGGAGCCCCACTGTAAAACCACTTTCTTCCTCTTTCACCTGTCACCAACATGGTTCTTTTCTAATATTAAAGGCCAAACTCAAAGCTAAGCCTGATCAATGGAGTTAGCTTTTTTTGTGTGTCCCTGTGTCATGGATCAATGGTTACATTTATTGAGTGAAGAGGCCTGATGCAATTGAGCAGAGGCCTGGAGTTGTGGAGGACTGGAGAAACAACACAGATTTGGGGGGAAATTTGGCATTTTCTATCAAAATTAAAATTGCTAAGACCCCTCCACTTACTAGGTGGCTAGTATATATTTGTTGAGTTGAATTGGAATGCTTCAAGATAGAAACATCACTTTATAAACCTGTGATGTTTATGGAAGAAGAAAGTAAACATGTGTAAGCAATTATTCTTTAGAGTTCTACAAGCTGAACACATGACTATTTTGAAAATATTTGAAGTGGTGAATACCAGGTGTGCATGCCATCACCTACCACCCTGTCCTCTGCCAGACATTGCTAATTAACCCTCATCATTTTGTGATGAGCCTGGATGCAGACTAAGAACCTGGCTACAGCACTGCACAACCCCAGGCGGTGCCATTCACATTGAACTTTATGAGAACTGCATCTCTGGAGTCGTATAATGTGGTGGTTGTAGTCTACAATGATTAGCGTTTCATAGATAAAAACCTATATTTCACCCCTAGTTTAGAGAAAAGTACAGATGATGGATCCGTGATCAGAAGCTCCAGGTAATTGTGACATATTCACTACCCATAAGAAAAAAATCCTTGGATGAAACAGTCTAGATAATGGAACCTTGAGAGAAGCACTGAACTGGAAGTCACACACACACCTAGCACCGTTCTGGTTCTGCCACTAACTTACAGTGTGACCTTGGATAAGTTCCTTTCCATCTCTGATCCTTAACTTCCCCACCTATAGAATCAAGGGGTTGAGCTAGTTTAACCACCCATCTTTATTTAATCTCTATTTCATCTTTAATGTAATCTTTAATACATTATCATGAGCAAATATTTGAGGATACAGTGCATCCAATAAATGTGAAAGGAAACTCAACAACATTAAAGTAGTAAAACACATCATGGGTGAACTCACACACATAATTTTGAAACGTGGAGTGCCTTTCTAAGTATGATATAAAAACACAGCTACAAAAAAAAGAGTGACATATTTTATTTCATAGTCTACTAATACTTCAGCATAGTGAAAAAAAGGTTAAAAGTCAAATGAAGAACTGGAGAGAAAATATATAATCAAGGAGAATGAGAAAATAAAATAATAAACTAGTAGAAAAATAGGCAAAGGTCATCAACAGATTAGAGATTAAGAAAGACAAATGACAAAGAAACATAAGTTTTTTTAAAATTCTTAAAATTACTTATAATTTTTTTTTTTTAAACCGGGGGAGAGCGCGAACGCAGTCCCCTACTACCACAAATTATGCAGTCGAGTTTCCCACATTTGGGGAAATTGCAGGGGTCAGCACATCCGGAGTGCAATGGATAAGCCTCGCCCTGGGAAAACCACCTTCGTGATCATGGTATCTCCCCTGCCAGGTAAGTATACTTATAATTTTAAAAATTAAAAATCAGATTTCATTTTTCAGCCTTTCAGATCGGCAAAGATTAAAAACTTTAATAATCCTAGTGCTGACAAGGGTGTGAAGAAACCAGCATTTTCATGCCCTTTCAGAGTAAATTTAATTTGGTGCAACTTCCTTAGAGGGAAATTTGCCATTATCTATTGCAATCTGAAATGCAATCCCTTATATTTGGACATTTAAAAACGCACAGTTAAATAATTTGTGGATCAAAAAAGCAATCATAATGGGAATTGGAAAATGTTTAAAACTTAACAGTAGAAATATTGCATATCAAAATGTGTATGAACAAGAGCACATACTGTGTGACTCTACTTATATAAGTACAAAAATGAGCAAAATTGATTTATGCTGTTAGAAGTAAGGATAGTGGTCACTACTGGGGGGGAGGGAGGCCAGAGCCTCCCAGCCACTGGAAATGTGCTGTGTCTTGAGTTGAGTGCTGACTGTATGGCTGTGTTTGTTTTGTGAAAATTCATCGAACTCTATACCTATAATATTTGCATTTTCTATGTGTATGTTACACATCATTTAAAAGTTCTTAAAATGTACGTAATACAGCTAAAGCTGTATTTCGGTAAAAATATATAGCCTTTAAAAATTAATTTGAAAAAGAAATAAGATAGAAAATTAATAGATTTAAGTAATTAACACAAAACGTTAGGAAAATAAAAGAATAAACCCAATGAAAATTGAAAAATGGATATATGTTTCAAAAGGACAGACATTAATAAAATAGAAAAGAATAAATAATAAAAAGAATCAATATAAGCAAAAGCTATTCTTTGAAATGGCAAAAAAAAAAAAAAATAGTCAAGCTTCTGGCAAGATGGCTAAAGAGAAAACAATAGAAGGTACAAACAAACAACACTAGAAATGCAAAGAGGTTAGGACTCCAGAAACAGTGAAAGGGTAACATTGTAAAAGAATATGATAAGGGGAGCAGATGTAGCTCAGTGGTTGAGTACCTGCCTTCTAGGTAAGAGGTCCTGGGTTCAATCCCTGGTACCTACTAAAAAAAAAAAAAAAAAGAAAGAATATGAAAAATAACTTTTTGATCATAAATTAGCCAAAACTGTCAATTTTCCTAGAAAGATATAGCCTACCAAAGAGGACTTTAAAAAATCTAAAACCTGAAACTATTATAGAAATTGAATCAATAATTTAATATACAACCCCTAAAAAGCACAGCTTTATAGGCAATTTACAGACAGATAATTTCAATCTTAGGCAGACTGTTTCAGAGAATAGAGAAGGAGAAAAAGCTCTCCAATTGATTTTATGAGGCTAGCACAACCCTGAAAACAAAGCCAGGCAAAAAGAGTAACAGAAAGAAAACTTTAGATCAATCATATTCATAAACACAGATGCAAAAATCCAAAATAAAATATTAATTAGTTTAACCCAGCCATGTATTTTTTTTTAATTATGACTGTGCAGAGTTTATCCAAAGAATGTGAGAGTTATTTAGCATTTGAAGATGTAAGGTTATAATTCACCACTTTAACAGATCAAAAAATAAAAACCAAATGTTCATCTCAAGAGATTCATAAAGATATTATAAAATTTGGCTTGCATTTATGATAAAAGCTCCTAAAATGCCAGAAATAGAATGGATCTCCCTCAAACTGATCACAGTTGTCTACCAAAAACCTCTTGCCCACCTCAATCTCATGGTGAAACATTGGTATCTTTCCCTTTTAGATAATTCACAAGACAAAGATGCCTGCACTCACATCTTCTATGCAACATGGTCCTCGTGTTCCAGTCATCCCAATAAAATAAGAAAATGAAAACAAATATAAGGATTTGAAAGGTGGAAACAAACCCATCACTATACACAGATAATATATGAATATCTGCATGGAAAATCCAAGAGAATATACAGATAAACTATCAAAACTACCGGAAATTCCACAAGGTTACTGGGTACAAGAATAAAATATTCAAATCAATATATTTCTTATACAATAACAATTAGAAATTTAATGTATAAAACATAGCATGTAAAATGTCAACGCAAAAATATAACATTCTTAGAGATAAAAATCACAAAACGTGCAATATTTCATGGAGAAAATCTTATAACTTTGGTATAGGATATAAATGAAGAGATTTGTCGTTTACAAATGAAATTACATCTAAACAGGGTTTTATCCAGAACAAGAAAGCTGACCCTAAACTTTGAATAGAAAAGTAGAGGGTCCAAAATAACCAAGATGAGTTTTAAGAAGCACAAAGGAGGACTACCACCTTACTTGATTGAAAACTTATTATAAAGTGATAGTAATTTTAAAAGTGGTAAATCATTATACTAATAATAACTAGTAACTAATAAGCACTTACTATGTGCCAGGAACATAATGCTTTAAGTGAATTCATTCATTTAACATCTTAAAAAACCCAGTGAGGAGAATACCACTGTTATCTCATTTTAGAGATGAAGAACTTGAGGCAGGACGAAGATTTTATTGTCATGAGATAGACAATTAAAAGATCATAGTAGGGATAATGTAGAAAGAGGCCAAGAGCTTGTATGGTATTTCGATACATGACAGAAGTATAATTAAAAATTTGTTTGGGAAGAATGGATTATTCAATAAATTGTCCATTTGGAATTTTTGGCTATTCATACAGAAAAAGTTAAAATAAATTCCAGATGAAATACAATCTAAATTTACAAAATAAAACTTTTAGGAGAAAATAGAGGACAATATTTTACGATATCAAGTTGTGGACTTACTTAACCTAGATACAACAAAGTAAAAGAAATGAAGAAAAACATATACCAAAAATTGATACATTACATTTTTATGTGTCTTCGATAAAGTTACCATACTCAAATTTAAGAAGAAAATCCACTAACCTAGAAAAGATAAATCCAATGTATATAACAGAGGACTAATATCCAGAATACATATACTTTTTAAATCCTCTAGAAAATCAATGAGAGCACCTCCCTCTCAATAACTGATAGAACTACTAGACAGAAAAATCAGCAAAAATACAGAAAATCTGAACAACATAGTAAACCAACAGGATTTTTTACTTATAGCGAACATGCCACCTAGCAACACTAGAATACAGATTTTATTCAAGTACTTATGCAACATTCAGCAAAAAAGATCATATCCAATGCCACAAAACATAATCAAACAAGTAACCAAACACAAAAAGAAAACAGAAAATCTCCCAACATGTAGAAATTAAACACAGTTCTAAATAATCCATGGGTCAAAAGGAAGTCTCAAATGAAATTTTTAAAAATACATATACCTGAATGAAATTTAAAACATGATATGAAATTTTGTGGGGTGCAGCTAATGCAGTGCTGAGAGGGAATTTATAGTGCTAAATGTTTACATTAGAAATGAGGAAAGATTAAGTCTTTATCTCAAGAAATTAGGAAAAGACCAAAATAAATCTAAAGCAAGCAGAAGAAAGAAAATAAATAAAAATGATACAGAGGAAAAATCAATGAAACTGAAAATAGGAAAATAATAGAGAAAATCAATAAAACAAAAAGCTGATTCTTAAATCAATAAAACTGATAAAGCTCTAGCAAGACTAAAAAAAAAAATTAAAAAATGGAAGGCACAAATCACCAATATCAGAAATGAAATAGGGGGTATCGTTATAGTTCTTGCAGCCATTAAAAAGATAATAAAGCTATGAGCCACTTCATGCTCATAAACTCAGTAATTTAGAAGAAATGGACCAATTTCTCAAAAAACACAAATTACCAAAACTCAACAAACATGAAATGGACAATCTGAATATCCCTATAACCATCCAAGAAAATGAGTTAGTAATTAAAGCACTCCCAAAATAGAAATCTCCAGGCCCAGATGGTTTTACTGGAAAATTCTACCTAACATTTTAAAAATTAACAGCAATTTTTCACAATCTCTTCCAGAATATAGAATAGGGAAGAAAATCTATCAATTCTTTTTATGAGACCAGCATTATCCTGACACCAAAACCAGAAAAAAATTTTATAAAAGAAAACTTCAGACTAATATCTCTTGTGAATTTAGATGTAAAAATCCTCAATAGTAGCTAACAGAATCCAACAATGCATAAAAAGAATTATATACCAGGTCCAAGTGGGACTTACTACAAATAGTAAAAGCTTGTTCAACATTTGATAATAAATATAATCCATGCCAGCAAAAGAAAGAAGAAAAACCATATGATCATGTCAATTGACTCAAAAAAAAAAAAATGTGACAAAAACCCAATAGTCACTCATGAGTAAAAAGAAAAACTCTCAGCAAGTTAAAAATAGAGGGGAATTAGGGGACGGATGTGGCTCAAATGGTTGGGAGGGACCCGGGTTCGATCCCCAAGAACTCCCAGTAAAAAAAATAGAGGGGTCTCGACTTCCGGGAAGATGGCGGACTAGTAAGACACACACACAAAAAAAAAAAAAAATAGAGGGGAATTAACTGAACTTGATAAAGAGCATTTAAGCTATCATACTTAATGGTGAAAGACTAAATGCTTTCCCCCAAGATATGATACTGGAAGTTCTAGCCATTTTAATAAGGCAAGAAAAAGAAATTAAAGGCATACAGATTGAAAAGGGAAAAACCAAACTATCTCTAATTTCAGATGACATGATTGTCTACATAGAAAATGGAAAGAATGAAAGAATGAAAGAGAGAAAGAGAGAATGAGAGAAAAGAAGAAGGAGGAGGAGGAAGGAGAAGGGGAAAGGGGAGGGGAAGGACGGAAGGAGGGAGGAAACACACAGAACTAGTGAGTAGTGCATGGCATAAGATGCAAGATCAACATGCAAAAATATATCACATCTCCATATACTAACAATGGACATGCAGAAACAAAAAAAAAACTGAAAGCACAACACCATGTACAATTGCTCTAAAAAGAAGAAACACTTAGGTATAAACTTAAAACAGGTACAGGATCTGTATGGTGAAAATTATAAAATCCTGATGAATGAAATCAAAGAAGACCTAAATAAATGAGGAAGCATAGGATATTCAGGGACTGGAAGACTCAACACAGTAAAGATGTCAATTCTCCCCAAGTTGATTTATAGGTTTAATGCAATTCCTATCAAAATCCTAGCAAGGTTTTTGTAGGCATCAAGCTTATTCTAAAGTTTACATGGGAAGGTACAAGGCCTAAAATACTAGCTAAAACAATCTTACAAAAAGAATAAAGTGAAAGGAATTATTCTACCTGATATTAAAACTTACTATATAAATACAGTAATCAATACAGTGTAGTATTGATGGAAGGATAGGCACATAAATTAATAGAACAGAATAGAGAAACCAGAAATGGACTCGCACAAACATGCCTGACCAGTTTTTGACAAAGCTGCAAAAGCAATTCAATGGAGGAAGGATAATCTTTTTAACAAATGGTGTCGGTGCAATTGGACATCTTTAAGCAAAAATGAACCTCAACCTGAGTCTCACACCTTATACAAAAATTAACTCAAAATAGATAATGGACTTAAATGTAAAATATAAAACTTTTATTAAAAATAATAGAAAATCTCTGGGTTCTAGAGCAAGGCAGAATTTTCAGACTTGACACAAAAACAACATGCATAAAAGGAAAAAATTATCAATTGGACCTCATCAAAATTTTAAACTTTTTCTCTGCAAAAAAAAAATGTTATTGTGTATGAAAAGAGAGACCTCAGACTGAGAGTAAATCTTTGCAAACTCATATATGAGAAAGAACTAGTATCTAGAAGATATAAAGAACTCTCAAAACCTCATCAGCTCAAAAAAATCCAATTTAAAAATCAGCAAAAGACATAAATAGATATTTTACCAAAAAGAATATATAGGTATCAAATAAGCACATTGAAAAAAATGATCAACATCATTCACCACTAGGAAGTGCAAATTAAAACCATAATGAAATGTTATTAAATACCTGTCAGAATAGCTTTTATAAAAATTGTGACAACACCAAATGCTGGAAAAGATTCAGAGAAACTGCACCACTACACATTGCTGGTGGAGATGTAAAAGTAAAATGAAACATACATATGGAAAACAGTGTGGGAGTTTCTTTAAAAAATAAAAATAAACTAAGCATGAAACCGCCATACTATCAGTAATTGTACACTTGGACTTTTATCCCAGAGAAATGAAAACTACATTCACATAAAAAGCTATACACACATATTCATAGCAGCTTTATTTATAATAAGCAAATATAGACTACTCCCAGATGTCCTTCTATAGGTGAATGGTTAAACAAACTGTGGCACATATATACCATGGGGAACTACTGAACAGTCAAAAGAAATGAACTACTTACACGCACAACAACTGGAATGAATCTCCAGGGAACTGTGCTAAGCATAAAAAGCTGATCCCAACAAGTTACATACCATATTATTCCATTTATATAACATTTTTAAAATGATAAAATTTTAAGAAATGGAGGACAGATCAGTGGTTAACCAGGGTTAGACATGGGGATAAGGATGGGGGAGTAGAGTAGAGTTATAAAAAGGCAACACAAGCAATCCTAGTGGTTTTGAAATTGTTCAGTATCCTGACCGTGGTGGTGGATAAACAAACCTACACAGGTGATAAAATTGTATAGAACTTACATACACACGCAAATACATACAAGTAAAACTGGGGAAATCGGAATAATACAAAATTAATAATACAAAAATGAACCCAAAACAGATCAAAGACATAAATATAATAACCAAAATAATAAAACTCCTGGGGAAAAGCACAGGGAAGCATTTTCAATATCTTATGTTAGACAATAGTTTCTTAGGCTTTACACCCAAAGCACAAGCAACAAAAGAAAAAAATAGATAAATGGGACCTCATCAAAATTTAAAACTTTTGTGCATCAAAGTGCTTCAGCATTAAAGTAGAAAGACAGCCTACAGAATGGGAGAAAATATTTGGAAACTGCATATATAATAAGGCTTTCATATCCAGAATATATAAAGAAATCCTACAACTCAACAACAAAAAGACAAACAACCCAAAAAAAAAAAAAAAATGAGCAAAAGACTTGAATAAACATTTCTCCACAGAAGATATTAAAATGGCCAACAAGTACACGAAAAGATGCTCAACATCATAAGCCATTAGGTAAATGCAAATCAAAACCACAATTCCATAACATTTCACACCCACTAGAATAGCTACTATTTAAAAAGAAAAACAAAAATAAGTGCTGGAAAGGATATGAAGAAATAGGAACACTCATTCATTGTTGGTGGGAATGTAAGATGGTGCAACTACTATGGAAAACAGTTTGGTGGTTCCTCAGAAAGTTAAGTATAGAATTACCATATTACCTAACAATCCCACTTCTAGTTATATAGCCAAAAGAATTGAAAACAGGACTCAAACAGATATTTGCACACAAATGTTTATAGTGGCATTAGTCACAATTGCCAAAAGATGGAAGCAACCCAAGTGTCTATCAACCAATAAATAGATAAACAAAAGGTGATGGAATATTATGCAGCTGTAAAAGAGTAGAGTTCTAATATACAATATGCAACAAGATGGGTGAACCTTGGTGGCATCGTGTTGATTGAAATAAGCCAGACACAGAAAGGCAAATACTTTATGATCTCATTGATATGAAATAATTAGAATAAGCAAAGTTATAGAGTCAGAATCTAGAATACAGGTTTCTAGGGGCAGAGGTTGGGGGTAGGGAATGGGGAATTAATGCTTAATTGGTACAGTTATTGTTTGCAGTGATGGAAAAGTTTTGGTAATGGATGGTGGTGATGGTTGCACAACACTGTGAATGTAATTAACACCACTGAATTATATATTTGAAATTTGTTAAAAGGGGAAATTTTAGTTAGTATATATGTTACTAGAATGAAAAACTTTTTAAAAAAAACCATAGGACTTTTTAAAACAGTGAACACTAATGTAAACTCTGGACTATAGTTAGTAAAATTATAATAATATTGTTTCATCAATATTATATGCAAAGGTACCATACTAATGCAAAGTGTTAATAATAGGGAAAATTGGGGGGAAGAGGGTATACGGGAACTCTATTTCCTGCAAGATTTCTCTGTAATATTAGAGAAATGTAATAATATATTTAAAGAAATATCATTGCATCATCACTTATGGTTTCTATCAACCAGGAATCCAGAAAGGATCAGCGGGGTGGCTCTGGCTCAAGGTCTCTCGTGTGGTCCTCAGTTGGTGGCTGGGGCTGGAGCAGCTGGAAGCCATTTCTCCCTGGTCATCTAGTTTCAGGTATTCTCCCAGGGGTTTGGCCATGAGGGTTCGTTTGGGCTGCCTCACGGTAAGGTGGTCTCTGGACAGTCAGCCTGCTTTCCTGGAGGCTCAGCTCCAATACCAGCAAGGGGAAAGTTGCACTGTCCTTTCTGCCTGCCTCCGAATTCACCTGGCATCACTTTTGCCATACTCTATTGATTATAAGCCCATCACAAGCCTGCTCAGATTCAAGGGGAAAGGGGAGGAGAATTAGACTCTACCTCTTGATGCAAGGTTCTAGAATTGAGAATACTATGGTGGACGGGAAGTATTGTTGCAGCCATCTTTGGAAAATACAATCTGCTCAGAAAGCTAAAAGGAACAATGAGAAGGGAATTCTTTGAAGGGAATTTGTAGGAATAGAGAGTGAAAAGGGGCTTCTCCCCTCTCTGCAGAAGAGGAAATGCCAAGAGAAAGGGGCTTCCAGTGATCTGCTCATAAAGACTATGGGGGTTCATAAGGAGATCCCAGCATCTTCCTCCTGGGTGGATTCCTAATGTATGGCAAATTCTTGGTCCCCAGCACCTGGGACTGAGTGGAGCATTGTGGAAGAGTTCTAAGGAACACCTGCCAAGGGGTCACCAGGAGGTTGGGGGTGAATGTGGGCAAGCATGCTATCTCTGGTAATCCTGGAGGTAGAAAGCTGGCAGAGGTTACCTGTGATGGTAAACAAAAGATAATTCATAATTATAATTATGAAACTTGGTGGGGTGCATGGGCTGTTATAGACCAAGTGGGTACAACAGAGGGTAGCTAAGTGTGAGGATTCTTGACCTAGAGAGCTGCCAGCTTGTTTGAGAAGACCCTAGACAAGAAGACTGGAAGTGAACTTCCAAGGGCAGGAGTTGTGGGGATATTACCACAGGATGTGGTCAAAGAGATTCCATGGGTGGGTTTCTAGTGAACCACAAGTACATTCCAGGGGAGGCAGTTTACTCTAGCAGAGGTCACCAGTGGTCAAGCTACAATAATCCTGGACATAGCAGACTTTACCTCTTATCCACTAATCCTGCCACTGCTGGGCGCTGACCCTGGAAAACCCATCAACAAGAGTGGGGCAGATGAACTGGAAAAGCAAAGTGGGATGAACAGAAGAACAGACAGACCAAGCCCCCCTTCCCCACCGCAGGTCCTTAAGCCACCAGTTAGACCTGGGATGGGGGAAGGGAGAAGCTCCGAATTAGATGGGATTGATATTTTGATCTGGACCAGACTGGACTTTTTAATTCCTAAAGCAGAAGTATTTGTAGTATTAAAAAGTGATTGGAAATCTATGGGATCTGCCTGAGATGCCTTCAGTGGTGGGGAAGAGAGAGCCAACAAGACCATGTGTGAAGGCAGTGCAGGGAGAAAACTAAAGGTATTTGTTTGTAGCCTCAGAGGCCAGTACATTCAATAGCAGGTTATATTAGTATTTATAGATGGAAAGATTTGGAATGTATGGCAAAACTGAATTCTCCAATATTTTTTTCTAAACCAATTATAATAAAATTTATCTGCCTCTCTTCTGTTTTAAGTGCCATGATGCAGGGATGACTAGATTATCTGTGGGTTTTGCTGCCTCTGCATCCATTTCCCCTATTTCTGGTATCAGCCTCTTCGTGTTCCTTTAGGAAAACATCCCTCCCCCACAGGAATCCAGGTGAACCACGTAGGACTGATTCCAACCCCACCACACACCCTGCACCAAGGATGGGGCATAACTGAGGTCTGGCCCATCCCTTAGGGCACAGTGATTCATTCAGAAGTGGGCACATGATCCAAATTAGTCCAATAAGTCTCAAGCCTAGAACTATAAGGAGAAGCTGTCTTTCTACTGTGATGGCTTGCAGAGGAGTGCCAGGACCCCCATGTAAAGAGACCTCCTTGGGAATGACATTGATGTGGAGGAAAACAGAAAATAAAAAGCCAAATCCTGGTGCAATTATCTGAGCACCTAGGTCCAGCTCTGACTGACCCATTCCCCCTTGGACTTTCCAATGATGTGATTCAATAATTTCTTTTTTCCTTAGGCCAATTTAAGGTAGCTTTCTTTTCCCTGGAGGGAAAAGAATGCAGACAAAGTCTGCTTTAGTTCTATGCTTGAACTAATCTGCCAGTGGAGAAAAACATGGAAAGAAATATAGCAAAGACACCAGCTGTGCCCTCCTAGCCCACAGAGATACAGGTGCATGGCTCAGCCAGCATTGGTTCCATAGCCTATGAGAGTGCAAAGCTCTGCCCGTGGCTCCTTCTCATTCCCAGAAAGGTGGAGCTTCCTGAACTCCTCAGCCACGTGCCTGGGTCCGAAGCTACACTCTGTTTTTGTGCCAGATCCCACTCACAAAAGCAGAACACTGAACTTTGTAAAGTTCCCACCACACTCAAAAAGCATTGTGAGGGAGGCGGATGTGGCTCGGGCGACTGGGGTCCTGTCTATGATGTGGGAGGTCCAGGGTTCGATTCCCGGGGCCTCCTGGTGAAGGGCGGGCTGGCCCATGTGGCTAGCTGGCCCGCACAGAGTGCTGGCCCGCGTGGAGAGCTGATGCAGCAAGATGATGGAACAGAGGGAAACACAGAGGAAGGACAGTGGGAGACGGAACAGAGAGCTGAGGTGGTCACAGGAGATTGAGTGCCTCTCTCCACTCGGGAGTGTCCCGGGATCGGTTCCCGGTGCTGCCTAGAGAGAAGACAAGCAGACACGGAAGAGTACACAGAGAGCAGAGAGCAGACAATGAGCACAGAACAACGGGGAAGGGGGGGGGGGCGGGAATAAATAAATAAATAAATAAATCTTTAAAAAAAAAAAAGCATTGTGAGTTGTACGAATGTCTTGAAGATTTCAAAGAGAAGATGAGGCAAGAGTCATGCTCATCCTAAAATGATCTACTTAGAATTCCTATCTCAGGCCCTTCTCGGCTACCCTCTGGTGGAGGGAGGTAGAGGACTCTCTATCTCTGGCTCTGCCTGGCACAGTATCCAGTCTCAGTGGCTGCTCTCTCCCTGGCCTCCCAACCCACATTTTCTCCCCATGCCCCAACCCTACTCCTAGAACTTTAAATTCTCTCTCTCCTTTATCAGAGTAACAACTCTCTGGTTTATATACAAGTACACCAAGCTACCTAGCAGAACAAAGTCTTCTACTCTCTTTGGAAGCAATTGGGGTTATAAAAAATAAAACAAACATATATTACACATTTTAAAAAATCCCATAATCCAAGTGCAGGTTCTGAAGAAGGCAGAGTAACCCTCATGCATATACTAGGAATACGCATGTCTGGCCCAATCTGTCTGGTGGTGGCCTGAGGGACTCACTGTCCCAGAACTTGCCCTGCCTATAGAAGACAGCTCACGGAGCTCTCCTACAGGATTATAGAACCTTGTGGGAGAGCAATCAAGTCATGTTGCCTGGGGCAAGGAATTGCTGGCTGTAGGACATACAGTGCAGTGCCTGGGACTGTGAGGAAACTGTTTCCTAAGGAAGAAGGGACATTCCTACCCATGTAAACAGGGGGATTCCCAGGACCACATGTCCAGGGGGATTCCCAGGACAAGACACACGTGCAGAAAAGACCAGGGAGGTCCCTGTGCTTTGGCCTGGAGCTATTCTCTAAACTCTTTACACAGATAAACTCTGAAGGAGAACATTCACACAGGCCAGTCTGCAGAGACTGGAAAAGGCAATTTCTTTTTTCCTTTTTGTTAACTCCTGGCATTCAAAGAAAGTTCTGTCATAACATTAGCTGGATGGAAGCTTAAGGAACAGATACCTCAGAGTCTAAATTCCAGCAGTAGCATATTAAAATATCAAAATATCCAGATTTCAACAAAAGATTACGAAACATACACAGAAACAGGAAGCTATGGCCCAGGCAAAGGAGAAGATTAAAGCATTAGAAACCATCCATGAAGAGGATCAGACCTGAGACATTCCAAAGACTTTTAAAAAATGGTCCTCCTATCTCACACCTTATACAAAAATTAACTCAAAATGGATCAAGGACCTAAATATAAAAGCGACAACCATAAAACTCCTAGAAGAAAATGTAGGAAGACATCTTCAAGGCCCTGTGGCGGGAGGACATTTCTTAAAACTTACACGCAAAGCACAAGCAACAAAAGAAAAAATAGATAAATGGGACCTCCTCAAAATTAAATACTTTTGCACCTCAGAGGACTTTGTCAAAAGGGTGAAAAAGCAGCTGACTCAATGGGAGAAAATATTTGGCAATCACATACCTGATGAGGGTTTAATATCCATGATATACAAAGAGATCATACAACTCAATAATAAAAAGACAAACTACCTGATTAAAAAATGGGCAAAAGACTATCGTCCAAATAAGAAAAACAAATGGCAAAGAAACACATGAAAAAAATGTTCAACATCACTAGTGCTTAGGGAAATGCAAATCAAAACAATGCAATATCATTTCACACCTATTATACTGGCCACTATTAAAAAGTCAGAAAACTGTAAATGTTGGAGAGGATGAGAGGAACGCTTATTCACTGTTGTTGCTGTTTTTATTTTATTGAAGTATATCATTCATCCATGAACATACATAAACAATAAGTGTATAGTGAAAGTTGTGAACTTACAAAACAAACATGCATAACATCATACAGGGTTCCCATACATCACCCACTACCAATACCTTGCATTGTTGTGAAACATTTGTTAGAAATTATGAAAGAATATAGTGAAAATATTATTACAGTATTAACTATAGTCCATACCTTATATTTGCTGTATTTTTCCCCCAACCTACCCTATTTTTTTTATTTACTTTTATCCATTTTTACCTCACCCCCCCCCCCCATCTTTGCTGTCCCTGTGTCCATTTGCTGGGCAATTCTCCGTATCTGTTTCCTGCCCTCTTTTCTCATCCTTCTCTTCCTATCTCCACTGGGGTTCGATCCCTGGAAACTCTAATGTGAGAGAGAGGTGTCCTACTGCCTGTGCCACCTTAGTTCCTGGTTTTTCGGCACATCTCGTCTTGGCTCTCCCTTGTGTCACTCTCCTGTTACATCATCATCTTGCTGCATGGCTCGGCGGGGCCTGGCAGTGCACCTGAGCACGGGACCTGGGGGCCTCACCCACTTGCAGGGCTTGATGGCGCACCTGTGCACGGGGCCTGGCGGCCCACATGCCTTGCATATTTTTCCTTTTTTTAATTTTTACCAGGAGGTCCCGGGTATCAAACCCAGGTCCCTCCATATGGCAGACGGACACCCAAACATTTGAGCCACATCTGCCCCCTGCTATATCTCTTAAAGTTGACAAAAGATACCTAGAGTTACAGTCTTTTCCCATACAGGATGGCCATATAATAAATCAGGCTTGGTTTATCACCAGCATTCTAAAAACCAGATCTAGGGAGAAAAACTAGGTCTAGGGACACATGCATGGGTCCTAATAGAGCGAATGTTTAGCTTACCCTGATTATCACAAAATCAGGAGACTGAGAATATTTGCATGCTTATTCACTGCTGGTGGGAATGTAGAATGATACAGCCACTGTAGAAGACTGGCAGTTCCTAAGGAAGTTGAATATAGACTTTCCATGTGACCCAGCAATACCATTACTAGGTATTTACCCAGAAGAACTGAGAACAGAGACACAAACAGACACCTGCACACAGATGTTCTAGCAGAATTATTCACAATTGCCAAAAGATGAAAACAACCCAGGTGTCCATCAACTGCTGAAAGGATAAACAAAATGTGATGTATATACACAATGGAATATTATGCAGTGGTAAGAAGAAATGAAGTTGTGAAGTATATGACAACATGGATTAACCTGGAGGACATTATGTTGAGTGAAGCAAGCCAGACACAAAGGGACAAATATTGTATGATTGTGCTATTGTTAATTAAATATATTGTGTAAAGTCATGAGCTTAATAATTAGAATATAGGTCACCAGAAAATAGAAGGAGGGTAAAGAATGGAAAGCTGAGGGTTAATTTGTGCAGAATTGGTAAAAAGTTTGTTTGTAAATCTTTGGAAATGAAATGGTTAAAGTATATCTTGGTGTTTGTAATTAGCAGTGCTATTGTGTAGGTATGACAGTGGTTGAAAGGGTAAGCCTAAGGTCATATATATTACTAGAAGGAAAGTTAAAAACTGCAACATGGGACTGTATAAGATAGTAAAAACCTCATGTAAAACACGAATATGGGTGATATTGCATATATACGACTGTTTTTACAAATTATAAATACAAATATACTAGAGAGAAGGAAACAGAATAGCAGCTATGTATGGCAGGGGGTGCACAGAGAGATTGGAATGTAATGAGTTTTGTTTGTTTGTTTTTGTTAATTATTATTATTATTGGAATAATGAAAGTGCTCTAAGAATGATTGAAGTGATGAATGCACAAATATGTGATTACACCAAGTACCAATGATTTTACACTTTGCATATATTTATGCTTTATTAATAAATATCAATAAAAGTGATTTGTTTTTAAAAATGGTCCTAAATATTCTTAAAATGCTAAAGGAAAACATGGAGAAAGAACTAAAGGAAATCAGGAAAATGACAGATGAACACAAAGCAGTAGAGAGATAGAAATTATGGAAAGGAACCAAACAGAGCTGAAGACCACAGTAACAGAAATTTAAAATTATCTAGAGGGATTCAACAGCATATTGGACTGGCAGAAGAAAGAATCAGTGAAATTAAAGATAAGACAATTGAAATCATCCTGCTGAGAAGCAGAAAGAAGAAAGAATGAAGAAAAGTGAACAGAGCCTGAGGAACCTGTGGGACAGCACAAAGTCTACCAGTATATGCACAGTGGGAGTCCCAGAAGGAAAAGAGAGAAAAGAGCAGAGAGAATAGTCAAAGAAATAATGACTGAAAACTTCCCAAATTTAACAAGAGACATGAAGTTGCTCAACGAACTCCAAACAGGATAAATCCAAATAGACCCATACTACACCATGTTATAAGTCTAAGTGTCGAATGCCAAAGACAAAGAGAGAATTCTGAAAGCTGCAAGAGAGAAACAATGTCACATACAAGGGGGCCTCAATAAGAGTAAGTACTAAATTTTCATCAGAAACTTTGGAGGCCAGAAGGCAGTGGGAAGATATATTTAACCTGCAGAAAGCAAAAAATTGCCAACCAAGAAACTGTCTTTAAAAAAAATGAGAGAGGGATTAAAACATTTCCAAACAAACAAAAGTTGAGGGAATTTGTTACCACTACATTGGCCCTATAAAAGATGCTAAAGAAATTTCTGTAAGTTAAAAAGAAGGCTATTACACAACTGAAGGCACATAAGAATTAAAGATCTCCTGTAAAGATAATGACATAGGTAAGTGTAAATACCAGTACTATTATATCTTTTTATTTGTAACTCCACTTTTTACTTCCTACAGGATCTCAAAGGCAAATGCATAAAATATGTGATAAATCCGTGGGTTTGGGCTCAAGATGTATAAACCTATAATTTGTGATAAGAACTACATAAAGGTGGGGGGTCAGAGGAGTATAGGAACATAACTTACATATACTATTGAAGTTAAGTTGGTGTCATACAAATGAGCATCTTATAGATTTAGGATGTTATATTTAAGCTCCATGGCAACCACAAAGAAAATACCAGAGAACTGCAAACTTACAGAGACAGAAAGTAAAGTTGAGTTTCCCAGGAATGGGGGCCAGGGACAATGGGAAGTTACTGCAAAATTTGTGTAGGGCTTCTGTTTGGGGTGAAGGGAAGAAAGTTCTAGAAATGGATAGTGGTGAGAGTACTGCAATATTTTGAATGTGATTAGTCCCACTAATGGTATGCTTGGGAGGGGTTGGGATAGGAAGCTTTATATTGTATATATGTTTCCACAATTAAAAAAGAAAGAAAAAAGAAATTACAGAGATAATGACAAGTAAATGCAAAACATGACACTGGATGTGATCAAAGAATGGAGGAGAAAATGCTCAAAAGGACATTATTGGAACATAAAAAAAAATTTGGAATATAGAATGTAAGTTTTATAACAATATTAAATTTCTTGAACTTAATAACTGCACTTAAGGTAATCACATAAGTGAATTTCCCTGTTCGAAGGAAAGGTACATGGAAGTATTACGTGTTCAAGGAGTACGATGTGCGCAACATGTTCTTAAATGTTCAGAAGACAGATGATGGGTAGGTAAGTAGGTAGGTAGGTAGGTAGATGATAGAAGGAAAGAAAGAGAGAGAGAGAGAGATGGAGGGAGGGAAGGAGGGGAGAGAGGGAGGGAGGAAGGAAGAAAGAACCAGCAAAGGTGGCAAAATGTTAAAATTGGTAGATCCGGGTACCAGGGGGCTGAGGAGGGAGGTGTGTTGGAGTTCTCTGTATGGGGACTTGTATAATTTTTGCAAATGTCCTATAAGTTTGAAATTATTTCAAAGTAAGATTTTTTTTAAATGCAAAGCATGGCCAAAGATGAGAATGTATAATCCTACTACAGTGGAGTAAAGAGGAACAATATTCAAGCTATTACACATCATCTTATATATCCAGACTCTCCAGCTCCCTCCACCCCTGCCAATAAGGCCCAGTTGTAATGCAAAGTGCTCCCAATCTAGAGGGGCATGCAAAATTCATGGGAAACCACAGCTAATGGAGGTCTAGCTAACCATGTCATCCAGGCCCACACCCACTTATTCACACAACCCATGCATCTTAAAGCAATTAGAAATCTTCTAAGGAAGGTTAAATTGGAGGGGCGAAGGAATTTGACAATGTCCTTTGGAAAAATCTTCGCCCCATATCCTTGGATATGGTGGATCAGAGTGGAGATTTCTTTAGTGAATCCATCCACGAAAGCCATAGCCACCAAGGTTAGCTTTAATGTCACCCACTCCTTTGTCAGCGAGCTCCTCCCTGCATGCCACTTCATGCATCTTTTATCACCACCTTAACGCATTTATAAAATATTGATTGCTCATTCCCACGGCCCAGCCAAGGGCCCCAAAATGAGCTTGTGTGCGGATGTCTGGAGTCTGGGGCACGTCGCAGATGACAGAACCCACTGGGGGACTAGGAGGACCTTCTAGCCCCAGCATGGAAGAGTTACTGGGGAGTTAACACCATGCTGACTGATGAGAAAATGAGGATCCAGGAGGAGGGTTCAGGAGAAAAGAGATGAAAGGAAATAAAAGTTCAGATGGAAGAAAAAGGAAACGCTTGAGTGGATGGTGGGACCAAGCTGAAAGCCTGATCATCAGCTGAGTCTGTTGTTAAATTTAATAGGCTGTAGGTGTTGATTGCTCAATCCATAAAATGAGCTATTAATTTGCTGTTCTAACAGGATAGGACCTATCTTATGCAAATTGATTTGTAAGCCAGCTTCAGCCCTAAAAGAGTGGTTCAGACTTCTCCCAGCCAGTTCCCAGGACTTTCCTATTTGAGGGTGGTCAGCCAGCTACTGCTGTGCCAAGTAAGGGCCTACTTGGGGAGGTTTCCAGACGTCAGGGGACCAAGGCCCCTTGTCCATCTTCCCCACTAGATGTGAGCTTCTTGACGGCAGGGCTGTATCTGTCCTGTTCACCTCTGTTTCCCAAGCACAGTACCAGGTACATAGAAGCAATTGTTGAAAGAATAAATGTTGGCGCCCCAAGGGTGGCTCTGTGTGACTCTGGGCAAGGTACTCCTTTTCTCTCAGCCTCTATTTCCACCATCTATAAAGGGGAAGAGTTGGGCCAAGTGTTGTCATGGAACTTCCATTGCCTGGGTCATCAAGTAACTCTGAGAGCTGGGAGTCTCTGAGAGATAAGAGGATAGGGTGGAGAGGCTGGGAGACTTTTTTTTTTTTTTTTTTTTTACCGGGAGGTCCCGGGGATCGAACCCAGGTCCCTCCATATGGGAGATGGACACCCAACCATTTGAGCCACATCCGCCCCCTGGGAGACTTTTAACAGCCCGGGATTCCACATGTCTCTGTGAAATTACTCTGCAAGTCACGGGACCTATTGACCTAGGTTTCAGGGAGCCCTAGCCTGAAAGACCTCAGTTCCAGTCTTACTCTGTGATTCTGCTTGCTTTGGGACAGTCAGTTTTCTTCTATGGTTTCAGCTTACAGTGACAATGGGAACAGTGACACTGACCTCACAGAGCTGTTGGGAAGCTTGAGCTGAAACAATGGAAAAGTGCTTTAAAATCAAAATGTTCCATGTACAAGTCAGGTTAAGGAATGTGGGATCAGGGTTCAAATTCCAACTCCAGCACACATCAGCTGTGTGACCTTGGGCAAATCATTTAACCTCTCTGAGCATCAGTTTTCACATCAGTAGAGGTAGAGTGATAATCTCTATCTTACAGAGTTGCTGGGAATATTAAATGAAATAAAGCATGTAAAATACCTAGTACAATGCTTGGCACATAGAACTGGTTACATAATTTGTGGAACCCAGTACAAAATGAAAATGCACGGTCCTTTGTTCAAAAAGTATTAATAATTTTTAGACAATGATAGCAAAAACCAAGGGCATCTTAGCATGAGGCCCTGTTCAACCCCACCAAACCCATGCCCATGAAGGTGGCTCTGCTGGCACCTAATAGCTTCCCAAGAATATTGGGCCCTTCTCTAGCCTTCCCTCAGACCTGGACCCCTCAGCACATCTCAATAGGTTTTGCAAACTTTTGTTTAAAAAAAGAAAGTAACTACTAGTATTCCTAAAACAGCTTTGTTTCTCCTCCTCTCAGCAGGCCAGATTCACCCACCCCAATAGACACCAGATAAAGGTGGAAAGAAAGCAACTTTCTGGCTGCCGGCCAATGCTGTGGCTGGAGTAACAGCTCTACAGGATAAGCACAGGGAATTAGAGCAGGGGACAGTGACCAGCAATGCTTCTCCATCCATGGCAGAAAGCACCATGCTCTTCCTATCACACTCCCTCATTTCTGAACCTTCAGTTCTGCCCCCTCCAGAACCTTCAAGGTAGAGTCTGCAATCCCTAACAGAGTGTCCAATGTCCTCCATGGACTGATTCCCAATGCAATCTTCCCCTGTTCCCTATGGTGCTTTAATAAAGTTGTTTTCTCATTAGTTTCCACATATTCCAATGTATTTCCCACTTCCATGCCTTTGTTCACTCAGCTTCTCCCTTCTGGAATATACTTTCTCTGTTTCTCAGTCTAATTTTTTTTTAAAAATCCAATTTGAGTTTACATTCAGCCTCTTCCAGGAGGCAGTATAGAATTGTCACCAAGAGGGAAGTGGCTGTGGCTCAATCAGTGGGGCTCCCGTTTACCATATGGGAGGCCCCGGGTTCGGTTCCCGGGGCCTCCTGGTGAGGGCGGGCCTGCCCGCACGGCGTGGTTGGCTGACCCAGCGAGCGCGAGCAGCAAGGGAGGGATAAATGAATAAATAAATAAAATCTTTAAAAAAAAAAAAAAAAAAAAAAGAATTGTCACCAAGATATGGAGACTGTATCAGTCAGCTTTTGCTGAAGTAACAAGCAATCCCAAAATCTCAGTGCCATATAGTACTTTTTTTTTCTTGTTCTTGTTACCAGAGGGCTGCTTACTGGCTGTGGGTCAATTCTGTTTGCTGCTCATCTCTGCTCAGTCTTGCTCCATGTGTCTTCTCATGTTTCTGAGACCAAGGCTGAAGGGGCAGTACATGTTGGGGACACACTATTCTCATGGCAGAGAAAAAGAATGCAGAGCCAAAAAGGAGAGGCAGAGTCAAATCACACAAATGGTTTTAAGATTTCTGCTCAGACATGGTACACTTCACATCCATTCATATTCTATTGGCCAAAGAAAGCCACACAGTCAAGGCCAGTGATGATGAGGGAAGGGAAACTCAGAGAAGCATGGCAAGATTAGGAAGGAATACATTGTGAACAAATAACACCATGTACTCAGCAATCAGAAAGTACATGCTCTGGGGTCAAACACTTCTGTTTTGAATCCCAATTCCTACAATTATCTGCTGAGTATATTCAGGCAAGTTCTTAAATCTTCTGTGCCTCAATTTCATTTTCTGTAAAAACAGACTAATAATAATAATACCTACTTTAAAGGTATTTAAAAGGGATTAAGTTAGCTAATAATATCTGTAAAGTGTTTTTGCACAATCCTTGGCATATGTTCAGCACTCATAAATGATATTTTTATCAATGGCATTTCTAAAAATATACTACTACTGGGAAGCAGGTGGTGGAGCACTTGCTTCCCACATATGAGGCCCTGGGTTCATTTACTGGTACATCCTAAAAAAAATTTTTTTAAAGGTAAAATGTATAGTAATACAATTTCCTATCCACTCACTTGTGCATTTATTCATTCATTTATTCAACAAAATTTTCTTTGCACCCACTGGCATCTGCCTCACTTCACATCACACGGGCTTGAGGAATTTGGGTCCCATTAGTGAGTACTTGGCCCCAAACCAAGGTTTTGGCTGGCATCTCAAGCCACCCCGCAAATGCACACACAAACTCACACTAGTAGGAGAGTCCTGGAGAGTTTTCCATCTTGGCCTGGTTCCATTTCAATCTCAGGAAACTACAATCAGCCCAGAAAGGGAATGTAGTCACATAAAACTTTAATTAGTTTCATGAAGTTAAAATTGCTTTCATGGGAAGAGAGAATAAGGTGGGGGTGATTAAGACTAAAACCAAAAAAAAAAAAAATTTAAAAGGAAAAGAAAGAACGGTTGTAGAAACAGGAGGAGATTCTCAGAAGAGGCTAAAAAATGAATTGTCTTCATTTTCCAGGAATGCTGAAGTAAAGGATTTGTCTTGTGTAAATTACTCAGCTTTTCAAATGAATGAGAGGATCACAGGGGCGGGGAGACCCTGACTGACTGGGTGATTTAGGTCTCAGCCCCAAACAAGGCGGCAGAAAGGTCCCTTGAGGACAGATGGGGAAAGCAAGCAAATAATCTTGCTGTCCTACAAATTCCTCCAGCAGCTACCAGATTGACATCATAGGAAAACCACGGCGCCCAGCTCTGCCTTTACCAGATGCATAGCCTTGAGCAAGCCACTTCTCTGCTGTGAGTCCCAGTTGCCTCCATAGACAAGACGCAGCCGCAGGACCCCGATCCCGGGGCTGGTAGGAGATGAAACAGGGTGCCCTGTGAGAAGCACCTCGGCAGCGCCTGGCGCAGAATGGCCGTGCAGAAAGTGCTCGTTCCCTTTCCCTCGCTGCTGAGGAGCAACCTGCTTACTTCCGATCGGATGATTCCTAAGACTTCTCTTCCATGTCAAGACCTTCCAAGTCACATCTCGCAAGAAAGCGCGGGTCTCATCACTTTCTATTTGTCAAGCCACGAGAAGACTCACAGCACAACAGTGGCAGAACAAGTCGCTCCTTAACAAATGGCCCAGGTTTCGAAACGAAGGGCTTGAAGAGGGCCCTGGCTGCCCTGACCCCGTGCGGTGCCCAAGGGCGCAGAGGCCTGAAAGATGCAGCCGCTTGCTGAAGGGACACGGCCAGAGACGTGGCACCACGATCCTTGGCCATCAAGGAAGCCTCCGCCTCCCAGTCGGTTAAAAGGAGACGATGGCGCTTTCAGTATTGACAACGTGCTGTGGAGGGTAAAAAGGAAGGATTCTGTGCGTGTGTGAGAGGCATGTGCTGCGGTGCACGCCCACGGGCAGGGGAAGTCAGGACGTGGGCCCTGGGCCAGTCGGCCCACTTGGCAGGAAGAGACTACGCCCGTGAGCAATTGCTTAAGCCGTAAAGACACGTAATCTTCTCACGTGGCAAAAAGCCTGGATTTAGGCTGGGGATTGGTTTACTCTCAAAAGCATGAGGACTGGGCTTCTCTGGCCCGCCCCACAGGGTCTCAAAAGGGCTATTGGACCTCACACTCCTCACAGGACAGCAGCCAACACTGGAAGGGAGGGAAGGAGTAGGGAAAAGGCTTTCCCCTCCTTCATAGCTCTTCTTTAAGACAGCAAATTCTCTCCCAGACTCCCCTTACATCTCATTCCCTAGGACGACATCCCATGACTTTTGCCAAGAAGAATAGCATCGCCATGATTTTCTTGGATCAGTCTTGATTTATCCCCTGCTCTGGGCTTATTGCCCCCAACCAAAATCAAGAAGGAGAAGAGAATAATTGGATACACAACCAACAGTACCCACCATTGCTCTCACAGGGGACTTGTGAATTAAGAGGCAATGTTAACCTGGCTATGAAAATGAACAGGACTCGGGGCAAAGCAAAAGTTTATCCCTAAATAAGACAGACATTTTTTATTTAAAAAGACTATGCCTCTATCTTGAGCCAAGAGGGTCTCAAAAAATGTCAGTAGAAATAAAGGCAACATGAAATGAACTAAATAGCATCTAGTTTTAGAAACCACAGCCAACTCTAAGCAATAATATCATATCAAACAGACATCGTATGACCAAACAGGTTCCAGAGGTCTGAATTCTCAGTAGTAAATAGTAGTTTATTATTAATTCCTTTACTTTGCTCTAAAAGGTATGTCTTATTAATTTTGTATTATGCTTACTTAGTTTTGCTATTTGCTCATGAATAGTTTATCTTTTGTTCATACACTTGGAGAATCTGGAGTTCTTGTTTCCCTTGTCTCTGAATCAAACATCTGCATTTTTGGAGCTACTTTGCCAGACTCTTCCATCATCAGCTGTCAAGCATGGAGGGCCTGTTTGCCCCTGGGGCATTAGTATCACAAAATATAGGTAGGATACTGGCAGAAATCTGTAAAAACTCCTTCAAGAAGGCACTGCTCACAGTAGGTGCTCGATAATATTTGTTGTATTGACTAATTTTCAAGTGCAATAAATAAACTCTAGCAAGGATAACATCTTCCTCAGCTCCTTCCTGGGGTTGATTCCGTAGTTTGTTTATTCCTACTATGCATAACGCCCTCTGCTCAGTGCTGATCCTTACATGGTATCTTGGGGGAATGGAACATTGCAGACTAATCCATCCATTCCTTCACCTTCTCCAAGCCAGGACCTCGGCTGAGCCCTGAAGAGGCAGAGAGGAAAAAAAAACATAGCCAGTCCCAACCAAATGGAGGTGACAGTAATGGGATCAAATTACAACCATCCAGAGAGACAAGTATGAGGATAAAGAGATGGAAACGTCCTTTCGAAAAGCAGGAAGCAGCAGGTCAAGTGCATAGGAACATGGGCTTGGAAGTCCAATCCCTGTTGGAATCTCTGCACAGCAGCTGACTTCCTGGGTCGCCTTGGGTAAGTCACTTAAGCTCTCTGTGCCAGGATTGTGGTAGGAATTAAATGGGAAATGCATGTAAATGCTCAGCACAAGGGCCTGGCACAGAGCAATAGTTCAACACACGTCAGTCATTATGATTACTGTCAGGAAGGTCAGAGGAGACTTGCTGGGGTAGTCAGAGAAGGGACACTTGAGCTGAGCTGCAAAGCGTGAGTAGGTATTTCCCAGGCAGGGCCAGGAAAGAATGTTCAGGACAGAAGGAAGTGTATGGGCAAAGGCAGAAAAGTGGGAAAGGACTAGGTATATTTAGGAGTCCTGCGTGACTACAAGAAATTTGGGGTGGAAGGAGATGAAGCTGGGGTGGACAAGATGGCCAACTAAGAGGCTGAACTAGCACCATGCTGGTCCCCATTACCCAGAGCAGCACTGGAGGAGCTGGGGAGGGAAGACACCAAGAAGCAAGAAAAGTGAGAAAACCCTTGGGGAGGGGTCTTCTTTGAACAGCCATAGAAGAGTAGCTTTGGCCTGTATTAGGAGCCAACCCAGCTAGGTTGTGGGTGGATAAAAGAAGAAAGGAGCTGATGAAGTTCCACTCTTCCTTCTTGGCCACCATTGTCTTGGGACAAATGGTGCCTCCTCTACATGTGCAGGGACTCACACCTGCAAGCAGGTATCCCTTAGAGTAAAACCAGGAGCTCTATGCCTGAGCCTGAGAAAAACAGGTGGCGAGTAACTAACTTCAGGCAGTCCTTTGTCCACCACTTCCTCTCCCAAGGCTGGGGGGCTGCAGCCTAAGGAGGGCCCACGTGGTGAAATGTGAGGCATGATAAAGACAAAGGAGAAGAGGATGAAGCTGAGATGAGTTCGAGGGAGGGTGGAAAACCTGACCCAAGTCTCACCAGTCCTCAAACTATAGAGAGCCCTCCCCAACCCAGTCTCCTCCTGCCGTAGGGGTTTCATAGTCCCCGTGGTTTTCCTTCAGGTCAGTCTGTCAGGCTGTGTCTCTTCATCGGATTATAGATTAATGTCTCCTCCTCCACTAGACTATGCACATGATGAGAGCAAGGATTCCATCTCTTTGCTCCCTGGAGCATACTGAACACACATAGATGCCACTTAATGACTATTGGTTGAATGAACGGATTCATATTCCAGTCTGAGTGTCTCATTGCCCTGAGGCCATTCCTTGTGCCTCAGTCTCCCTCCATGGGACCTGGCCTGCTTGGCTGGGACCCTGACATTCCACTGAACTGTGGCCAATGCCTTCCCCCTCACCTCCTACACCAGTCACAGGCTGGATTCTAATGGAATAGAGACCAAAGGTTCAAAACAGGAATCTGCTCCTCCTCACACTGTCCCATTGTCTCCAGCCTGGGCACTCACCTCTATGCCCAGTCCCAGTATTGGGTTTCCTAGTTCCACTTCTTGCCTAGACCAGACCCAAATCAGGGAGGGGAAGGAACACTGGCTCTCCCAATTCCCAGGCCAGGATGCTCTGTCTTGCTCCTCACTGCCTTCAGAGGCCACCATGAAGGCAAGTTTTCCAAAATGGGTTACTTGTAGCTCTAGGTGTGAGGTAGTGATGGGGCACGATGCTTGTAAAGCTGAACAGCCACCACTGACTTCTTCCCATCATTCCCGTGGCATTGGTTCTGGAGTCAGGTAGATCAAAGTTACCATCCTGCTCTGGCACTATCTGGCTGAATGTCTTATAATATGTATATATATATATATATATATATTAGGAACTTGTGAACTTACGAAACAATCATGTATATGTGTAGAATTCCCATACAACACCTCTCCACAAAGACACTACATTGTTGTGGAATATTTGTTACAGATTATGAGATAATATCATCAGACTATTACCACTAACTATGGTCTCTAGCATACATTTGGTATATTTTTTCCATACCCCCCTATTATTAACACAGTACATCTTTGGCCTTGATGGCTGCATGACTTTTTTTTTTTAATAATTTTTTTTTATTTTTTAAAAGATACTTAGATTACACAAATGTTACACAAGAATTGTAGGGATTCCCATATGCCCCACTTCCCACCCCTCCCATAACCTCCCACATAAACATCCATCATTATTGTGGCATATCACCTGCAATAGATACACACATCTTGGGGCCTTGCCACTAAGCATGGACCATAGTTCACACTGTCGACCACACTCTCGCCACACAGTTCTGCATGTTATACGATGATATAAAGTGGCCTCTATCTGTCATTGCAATGCCACCCAGGATAATTCCCAAGTCCTGAAAAAGCCCCTGTTTTACAACTGCTTTTCCCTCTCCCTGCCCCCAAAGTGTCTGGTGGCCACTGGCTCCACATCAATGCTGCAATTATCTCCATTGCGTAAAACACAATATGTCTATAACAGAATACCAGCAAGTCCACTCCAGTCCACAGCTCTTCCCCCAATCCTGAGGAGTCTGAGATGGTGATGTCCACTCCACCTCCAAGTGAGGGGAGCGCTTATATCCCATGGATAAGATGGACGGGATTATCCTGCCCACAGCTACAGACTCTCTCCATTCCCTGGATGGCTGTTGTCCAGCAACGTCTCCCCACCAGGTGTACAGGGTGAATCCATTGAGCTGTAGAGTAGGAGTTGCAGCTCCACCAAGATTCTAGGCCCAGCTGGCACATGGACAGCCCAAAGACTCTGGTCTCTGGAAGTACACCTACAAACTCCAGCACCACATATAGGTTTGAATAGAAGGGACAGATGGACCACGTGCAGGGAAGACATATTTGGGTCCAACTCTGTCACTCTCAGGAGCAAGGATTCCAAAGTAGGGCCCACTGATAAGGCACGAAGTTCTGGGGCTATCTGCCCTGATATAGGATCTGGGTGTCTCCAGAGCCCTCAGGAGCCCCTCTGTTTGGGGTGATATCCACATTGGAAGCCTATGAGGTCCTACTGAGATGTGCATACGCATTACCTCTGGGATGACCTCCCGACTCACTTTGAAGTCTCTTAGCCATGTGAATTCATTTGTCTTTACCTTTTCCCCCTTTTATTCAAGGTCTTTTTCCAGTCGTATTGTCCGTTGGCACTTGTTAGTAATCCCTAATTGCCAGGGAGGCTCATCACCGGGAGTCATGTCCCATGCTGGGAGGAAGGTAATGCATTCATAGGCTGAGTTTGGCTTAGAGAGAGGCCACAGTTGAGCAACAAGGAGGCTCTCAGGAGGCAACCCTTAGGCACCCAATAATAATAGGCTAAGTTTTGATTTCAAGAGCAAAGACTCATAAGGCTAGTCATCAATAACAAGAGCCCATCAGTGGGCCATCCTCCTTTGCCAGACACCGCCCCTGCATTTGGGGGACTGTTGCTACTCCCTTGGAGAATATGGCAGAGCTCTCCAGGATGGGAATTCAGTATTCTCTCATTTATTGAGTGGTTCTCCACCCACTGTGACCATGCCCCGTGAGCATTTGAACAATTTTATATACCTTTTATGTATGTTCAGATGAACTTCCTCCCATGCACCCCCCATCCCTGACACCCCCCACCAATGATTCTCTCCTGCTCCAGTTGTAACCCTTCTGTGGTCCAAAGCTTCTTTAAAGATGAAGCCAATACAATAGCCAAATACAATTAATAGGAAAATGAAATAATAATGATGTTTAAATGTAAGAGATAAAATACATGAAAACTTAAAAAAAAGAACTAATAATAAAATAAAATAAAAGGATTGGGTTATTCAAAAAATGAGAAGAAACTTTTTTTAAAAAATTTTTTGTAATTTTTTTTGACATTTTGTCTTTTATCACTGCAATATCTGGTGTCCAGTCTGTACTGTGGCACCTTACCCCTCTCACTCCCCAGTGTCTCTTTTAATTTTCAAAGAAGTTTTAGGTCACAGCAAAGTCACACACAGAAAACAAGACACTCTAATATACCCAACCTCCTCCCCCTTTCCTCACCCCATATTAAAACCTTTTGTGTGTGGATGGTAGCATTGTTATAACTGATATACAGATAGTGAAACATAGCTACTAAACATTGTCAGTGGTTTACAGTATGGTTTACATTTTGGATCGTACACTTTTATAAATTCTGATGATATTTATCATGTCCTGTGTCCACCACTGTAAGGTAGGGAAAACATTTCCACTGACCATTTCCCTGATTGATCTATTCTGTTCCTCCCTCTCCATCCCACCCATCCCCGAGGCCCACAACGACCCCCTGGCTTGACTCATTGAATAACAAGATTCATAGTTAAATGCAACAAGAGGTCATGACACACTGGTTTGTCCTCCACTATTAGGAACTGCCCTTGCTCTTAAGAGACGCCCACCTGTCTAGTTCTGAGCAAATCGGTCATCCCAAAGATGGGAGTCCATCTCCTTCTCTCTCATTGTGTGGGTCTCCACCCACTGATACAACACATCATAACAGGATGAACACTCACACACTCCCTAGAAACCTGCTCCAGATGCGCCCTCTCCCGAATGCCCCCCCAACCAACACCCTAAAGCAGTGACACCTCCTTATCATATTGCCAAGAGAGCATTCCCACCTCTGTACTTTCAACCGCATACCCACAAATCCCAAGTGTTCACCTGGTCCCTCTCCCATCTCTCCCCTCAGAATCCTGGAATTCAAACCAGCCGTTCCTAATCTACCCACATGTCAACCCTGCACCACCAAACCCAGTAATATCACTACCCACCTGTTCTATCCTTCAATATGTAACTATACTCTTATCACTTTACCATAAATTATGTCCATATGGGTGATGGCTTACAACCTTCTCTTCTCTTTCTCTCTCTCTTGTTAACCTATCTTTCAGACAACGGTTCTCAGAGACTGCTCACTTTCCTCAGTTCAAATCAGTGAGGTCATGTACTGTTCATCCTTCAGTGCCTGGCTTGCTTCACTCAACATACGGTCTTCCAGATTCATCCATGTTATCCCATGTGTTAGCACTTTATTCCTTCTTACAGCTGAGTAATATTCCATTGTATGTATGTACCACATTTTGCTTATCCATTCATCTGTTGATGGGCACCTGGGTTGATTCCAGCTTTTGGCAATGGTGAACAATGCAGCTGTGAACATTGGTGTGCATATATCTGTTCGTGTCTTTGCTTTCAGTTCTTCTGGGTATATACCCAGCAGTGGGATCACTGGATCATATGGAAGATCTATAGTTAGTTTTTTGAGGAACCGCCAAACCATCCTCCACAGTGGCTGGACCATTCCACAATCCCACCAGCAGTGGGTGAGGGTTCCCATTCCTCCACATCCTCTCCAACACTTATAGTCTGCTGTTTTTTTTAATAGCTGCTATTCTAATGGGTGTAAGATGGTATCTCAATGTAGTTTTGATTTGCATTTCTCTAATAGCTAGAGATGTCGAGCATTTTTTCATGTGCTTTTTAGCCATTTGTATTTCTTCCTTGGAGAAGTGTCTTTTCGGGTCACTTGCCCATTTTTTAAATGGGTTGTTAGACTTTATATTCGAGTTGTAGGATTTCTTTATATATGCAGGATATTAGGCTCCTATCAGATATGTGGTTGCCAAATATTTTCTCCAATTGAGTAGGCTGCCTTTTTATTTTCTTGATTATGTCCTTTGAAGTGCAAAAGTTTTTAATTTTGAGGAGATCCCATTTATCTATTTTTTCTTTTGCTGCTCGTGCTTTGGGTGTGACATTCATGAACCCATTTCCTATTACAAGGCCCTGTAGATGCTTCCCTATATTATCTTCCAAGGTCTTTAAGGTCTTGGCTCTTATATTTAGATCTTTGATCCATCTTGAGTTGATTTTTGCATAAGGTGTAGATGATGTTCCTCTCTCATTCTTTTGGATATGGATATCCAGTTCTCCAAGCACCACTTGTTGAAGAGGCCATTCTCTCCCAACTGAGTGGGCTTGGTAGCCCTGTCAAATATCAGATGACTGTATATGTGAGTGTTTAAATCAGAGCTCTCAATTCTGTTCCATTGGTCAATGGGTGTATCCTTGTGCCAATACCATGCGGTTTTCACCACTGTAGCTTTGTAGTATGTTTTAAAGTCAGGTAGTGTGATACCTCCAACTTCATTTTTCTTTTTCAATATGTCTTTGGTGATTCGGGGCCTCTTACCCTTCCAAATAAATTTTGTAGTTAGTTTTTCCAGTTCCTTAAAAAATACAGTGTTGATTTTTATTGGGATTGCATTAAATCTGTAGATTAGTTTGGGTAGGATAGACATCTTGATGATGTTTAGTCTTCTATCCATGAACAGGGAATATTTTTCCATTTATTTAAGTCTTCTTTGATTTCCTTTAACAGTGTTGTGTAGTTTTCCGAATATAAGTCCTTTACATCTTTAGTTAAATTTATTCCTAGGTATCTGATTCTTTTAGTTACTACTGTAAATGGTAGTTTTTTCTTGATTTCCTCCTCAGATTGTTAGTTATTGGTGTACAGAAATGCTACTGATTTCCGAGCATTGATCTTATAGCCTGCGATGTTACTGAACTCCTTTATAAGTTTTAGAAGCTTTGTTGTAGATTTATCAGGGATTTCTACGTATAGGATCATGTCATCTGCAAATAATGAAATTTTTACTTCTTCTTTTCCAATTTGGATGCCTTTTATATCTTTTACTTGCCTCAGTGCTCGAGCAAGCACTTCTAAGACAATGTTAAATAGGAGCGGTGATAGTGGGCATCCTTGTCTTGTTCCCAATCTCAGTAGGAAGGCTTTTAGGATTTCAACATTGAAGATGATGTTAGCTTTGGGTTTTTCATATATACCTTTTATCATGTTCAGAAAGTTTCTTTCTATTCCTATATTATGCAGTGTTTTTAATCAGGAAAGGGTGCTATATTTTGTCGAATGCTTTTTTCTGCATCCATAGAGATGATTATGTGCTTTTTTTCTTACAATCTGTTTATGTGGTGTATTACATTGATTGATTTTCTTATGTTGAACTATCCTTGCATGCCCGGGGTGAAACCCACTTGGTGATATGTTGTTGAATGTGATTAGGAAGTATTTTGTTGAGGATTTTAGCATCTAGGTTCATTAGAGAAATTGGTCTGTAATTTTCCTTTCTCGTGGTATCATTTTTGGGCTTTGGTATTAGGGTAATGTTGGCATCGTAGAATGAGTTAGGCAATGTTCCTTCTTACTGCTATTTTTTGGAAGAGCTTAAGCAGAATTGGTGTTAGTTTTTTTCTGGATGTTTGGTAGAATTCACCTGTGAAGCCATCTGGTCCTGGGCTCTTCTTAGTTGGGAGGTTTTTGATGACTGAGTCTATCTCTTTACTTGTAATTGGACTGTTGAGTTCATCAGTTTCTTCTTTCATCAATGTAGGCTGCTTGTGAGTTTCTAGGAATTTGTCCATTTCCTCTAAATTATCATTCTTGTTGGCATATAATTTTCCAAAGTATCCTCTTATGATACTCTTTATTTCAGTGGGGTCAGTAGTGATATCCCCTTCTTCATTCCTTATTTTGTGTATTTGAATCTGCTCTCTCTTTTTCTTTGTTAGTCTGGCTAAGGGTTTGTCAATTTTATTGATCTTATCAAAGAACCAGCTTTCGGTTTTGTTTATTTTTTCTAGTGCTTTCTCATTTTCTATTTCATTGAGTTCTGCTCTAATCTTTGTCATTTCCTTCTTCCGGCTTCCTTTGGGGTTAGTTTGTTTTTCTTTTTCTAATTCCTCTAGATGTGCAGTTAGGTCTCCGATTTTAGCTCTTTCTTCTTTTTTGATATATGCATTTATGGCTATGAATATTCCTCTCAGTACAGCTTTTGCTGCATCCTATATATTTTGATATGTTCTGTTGTCATTTTCATTAGTTTCAAGGTAGTTACTGGTTTCTTTTGAGATTTCCTCCTTGACCCACTGTTTGCCTAAGAGTATGTTGTTTAACTCCATATCTTTGTGCCTAATCTGGATCTCTACCCCTTACTGATTTCCAGTTTCATTCCATAGTGGTCAGAGAAATTACTTTGTATAATTTCAATCTTTCTGAAGTCATTGAGAATTTTTCTGTGGCTTAGCACGTGGTCTACCTTGGGAGTATGATCCATGTGGACTTGAGAAGAATGTATATCCTGCTGTATTTGGGTGTAATGTTCTGTATATGCCTATTAGGTCCAGATCCTCTAATGTATTGGTCAAAGTCTTTGTTTCATTATTGATTCTCTGTCAAGAAATTCTGTCTAATCGTGATAATTGTGTATCAAAGTATAATTGTAGAGGCATCTATTTATCCACTTAGTTTTTCCAGTGTTTGCCTCATGTATTTTGAGATGCCCCAGTTGGGTGCATAAATGTTTATGATTGTTCTTTCTTCTTGAAAGAGTACCCCTTTTTACTAATATGTAGTGTCTATCTTTGTCTCTTATAATAGTTTTGCATTTAAATCTATTTTGTTTGATATCAATGTAGCTATTCCCATCCTTTTTTGGTTATTGTTTGCTTGTAAGATTGTTTTCCAGCCATTCACTTTCAGCCTCCTTGAATCCCTGGGTCTAAGGTGGGTTTCTTGTAGACAACATATAGATGGGTCATATTTTCTTATCCATTCTGCCAAATCTGTGTCTCTTGACTGGTGAGTTTAATCCATTGACATTCAGTGTTATTACTTTCAAGGATTTTCTTACATCTGCCATATTTTCTTAGGGTTTATGTATGTCATATGTTGTTTTTATTTCCCTTTTTGTCTTTTTAGTTTTTCTTACACTCTCTTCCAACCCTCTCTCTCTCTCCTGTTTTTTCCTTTCAACCTATAGAACCTTCTTAAATATTTTTTGAAATGCAGGTTTCTTATTGGCGTATTCTCTTAATTTCTGTTTATCTGTGAATATTTTGAACTCTCCATCATTTTTGAATGCCAGCTTTGCTGGATAGAGAATTCATGGCTGAAAGTTTTTTTTCTTTTGGTACCTTGACTACGTTATACCACTGTCTTATTGCCTCCATGGTTTCAGATGAGAAATCAGCACTTAATCTTATTGTGCTTCCCTTGTATGTGATGGTTCTTTTTTCTCTTGCTGCCTTGAGTATTTTCTCTTTGTCTTGAGCATTGGACATTTTGATAATTATATGTCTTGGAGTAGGCCTGTTGGGATTTATACTGTTTGGGGTGTGCTGTGCTTCCTGGACATGTACACCCATCTCCCTCAATAGGGTTGGGACATTTTCAGCCATTATTTCCTTCAACACTCCTTCTGTTCCCTTTCCCTTCCTCCTTCTGGGATGCCTATAATGCTTATGTTTGTGCATTTTGTGTTGTCAGTTAAATCCCTAAGTCCCTGCTAGATTATTTCTATCTTTTTACCTATCTGTTCTACTTTCTGTTTGATTTCAGATGTACTGTCTTCCACATCACTAATTCTTTCTTCTCCCTGTTCGAATCTGCTGTTATGTGAATTTGGCGTCTTTTTGATTTCTTGGATTGTGCCATTCATCACCATCATATCCATTATCTTTTTATGTATGTTTATAATTTCTTCAGTATGTTCTCCCAGTGTCTTCTTAATATTTTAATCTCTTCCTTCACTTCATTAAGTTGATCCATGATATTTGTTTGGACAGCTTTGATTAGTTATACAAAGTTCTGCATATCTTTCTGGTTTTTAGTTTGTTCATTGGAATTGTCCATGTCTTCTTGTTTCTCAGTATGGTTTGTAATTTTTTTTTTTTTTGCCCTCTGGTCATCATTTTATCTTGATGGATTTATTCAATTGATTAGCTTCTCTCTCTGCTCTAGAGTTTTATTTAGCTGGTGGTTCTGTGTGTGTGTTAAGTTTTCTCTTTGACACTTTTTCTTATTTTATTTCCTTGCTTCTTTCTATGTTCCCTTGTAGGAAAAAGATTAGGGCCAGAGGAATCAAAAGAGATAAGAAAGGAAAAAGGATAATAGTAATATTGATAAAAGTTAGAAGAGGGGCCATATCAGACTTAGTAAAATGAATATTTAACTCATGTAGGCAGTGTAGAGTAATAGGGGGGAAAGTGGAGTACTTACAATGGAATGGAAAACCAAATAGAGAAAAATATATAGAATGATTTAAAAGGCCAGAATGATGAGGAGAGCAGGAAAGAGTAAAGAAAGGGCTGAAAGGGAAAAGTTAATTAAAAAGAAAAAAGAAAAAAAGAAAACAGAATAGACAAGATAGAAATCGACACCTGTGAAGTTGAGGACTAATGAAAAAAGGTGGAATGTAAGAACCACAACAGAAAGGAGAAGGTGGAAAGATGAAGGAAAGAAGGAAAAGAGATAGCACTGGTAAACAAAATCTCTATACACAGAGAATGGAAAATCAAGGAAGAAGAAGCACAGCAAAGAAGAAACAAGCTAGCAGCACCTAATTTTTTAAAAAAGGGGGAGGGGGGAGGAAGAGGAAAGAAAAGCAAACAAACAAAGAAAAACCAAACAAACACACAAGCATGCAGTCAAACAAAGCTAAGGAAGAAGTGTTCCTTCTTGGGCCCTTGTGGAGCCTCTCAGCCTGCTTGTGTTCATCAGTCAATTGCCCTGCAGCCTTCTTTCTGCAGGTTTTGAGGCAGATTTTAGCGATTAAATTAAGTTAATTTTTTTTTTTTTTTTTTAAGAAATAAGGGACCCAAAAGAAGGCCTCTTCTGGACCACCCCCTCCACAGAGGGGACCCTAAATAAGCTCATGGAAACTTATCAAACACTTCCCACTGCCTGACCACCCCCGCCCAGGGGAGCTGAGACTGCTACTCAGTACAGAACTATTAAATTGGCTGGCTCCACCCCCTCCCAAGCCAAGCCTTTGTGTACCACCGCTGTTGGGTAAATCAGGCTTCCTCAGCAGATTTGCCTCTCCCCTCAGCCCGGCACCGCTTCTAGCCGGCTGGTTTGCTCCCGAAAAGCTGCAAGGGGGTCCAGGCAGCCAAACCGACCGAAAAAACCCTCTCATCCTTTGCCAGGACCCTACCACTCTCAGAGAGTGCGCCCTCTCACTGGGTTGCAGGGAGGGTGGGGCTTAGTCGTGTGCCTCCACGATTTCCAGCTGGGAAACAAAAACTCACGATTTTATATTGAGCAGTCCATCTCGCTGTCCAGCTCCCTCTAGATCAATGTCCCCAAGGTTCTCGCTCCGCAGGCTCCCAGAACAGACCACCCGGGCAAGATTCTGTCCCCAGTCAGCCGTCCTCCAGGAGAGAAATGGTGAGTGCCCACCTAAACCACCGGCATCTTCTGCCAAGAGCCAGCTGCATGACTTTTGACAATTATTTCTTTCTCTGAACTTCAGCTTCCTTCCCTCTAAAATGCATATATTATTCCCTGCATCCCGAAGTGTCAGGATGAAAGAAGATTATGTATGTAAAGCACTAAGCACCTCCATGGCACAAATGAGCACTCAATAAAGCTACGTTTCCTACCAGCTTTCTCCCTGATGCAGTCAATTCCGTGAGCGCAGGGAATCAGGTTCTCTCTCCTAGCCACTGTATTTTCTACACTGTGTACAAGCTACGGGGGGTGCTCAACAGATAGTTGCCAACTGAGTGAGTGAGTAGACAAATGCATGGATGAATGAATGGAGTGCTTTCCATTATGATCATACTGGAGGGTGATAGGAGGTGTTAAATTGTATGATGGCCACTGCTGTTGCAGAAAAGTCACGAAAATGGGGCAAAAAAAATACTTTTGGTCATGTTACTAAATCCAAGACAGTCCTTGTCCAGGAATTGATTGGGCCAAACTCTCCATATCAGGAAAATGTCTAACTTCTCAGGAGATGAGTAGTCTGTTAGGCTACATAATCTCAACCTCTAATGTTTAACATTTTAAGCTCTGCTAATAACTCCAGGTCACCTGTCTGGGGAAGAAAGAAAAGGACTTGAAAATTATGCATATTAGCATGTATAATCTACCACCCAATGTTGTTGTCTCTGAAATCAAGATATTTTAATTCACGTTTCTCCTGCTTGCCCTCTAATGACACAGTTATTTCAAGAGATGTAAATGGAGAGGGATGAATGCTACATGGCCCCATTCTGGAACTTTTCTGTCATTCCATGTAGAGACAGTTTCCACACATATTGCCAAGATAAGCCTCTTCCCTGAAGGAACGAAATGTTTCCAGCAGCTAAACATGAGTAATCATATCCTTAAGTTTAAGTCGGAGCTCTTCCGGTGCTGCTATGTGACTTTCTGCAAATTGTGTAACTTCTGTATGCCCTCAGCAAAAGCAGATTTGGGGTAGAAAACCCTTAGATGGATAATGCACATATGGATGGTGCAAAAGACCCAAACATTCAGAATTTGACAACTGTTTTAGTTTTTCGTTTAAACACCAGCCAGGCTTTCATAATTAATGTTCCCTGTAGGGTATGTTGAAAGTGCAAATATGGTAAGATGTGGAACCCAGAATCCACTAAGGAAAGGAGATGGGACTGAGAATGGATGGCACAAGTGGACGAGATGCTGTTTAGGCATCTGAGCAGCATCTAGAGCCCCTATAATTTTCTGGTCTTATTCTTCCAACCTTTCATCTAGTAGGTCCCTGGGCTCGGAGGCCCATACTTTAATTCAGCACTTAAAACAGCACATGGTACAGTGTAGGTGCTCAGGCTTTGTTGATTGAATGAATTCTAGCCCCGGGGTATTCACTAACCTACTGTGTGATTTTAAGAAAGTTACTTATATTCTCTGAGTTTCTGGCTCCTCGTGAAGCTAAAGGGGGATAATAGCACATACCTGAAAGACTATTGCAAAGAATGAAGGATAAAAGCATGAAAGTGTCTATCTAACCAGCATCTGACACCTAGGGGGTCTTGGACAATGTCTATTCATTCATCATTTATTTATTCATTCTCAGCCTCCTTCCACTCCTTTAATCCATGCTAACTTCATACCAAATATAGAGCTACTCTTTTGCAGAGGAGTAAAGACAGCTGCAAATTCCTTGACACTTCTCCCATCAAGAGGTGGACTCCATGTGCCTTCTCCTCGAATCTGGGCAGGCTCTGTGTCTGCTTTGACCAGTAGAATACAGCAGAAGTGATGCTGTGCCAGTTTTCAAGCTCAGGCTTTAAGAAACCAGCAGCTTCAATTCATGTCTCTGGGACCATTCTCTCTGGGAGCCCTGAACTTCCTTAAAGGAAATTCAACTTTCCCAGGGCCACCCAGGTGGGGAGGCCACGGTAGGTGCTCTGGTGGACAGTTCCCCCTGAGCCCAGCCTTCCAGCCATCCCCACCAAGGCAAAGGAGTGAAGGAATGAATCAAAGATGAACTGTCCTGCTGATCCATTCCCAAATTCCTGACCCAAAAATCATGAGCAAACTAAAGTAGTTGTTTTGGCATAACTTATTACACAGCAATAGATTATCCAAACATCTTTTCTAAGGGGAGCAAGAGAACACACTGTGATTCAATCTAGTCTGGTTTGCTTGTAAGTTCTTGTTTGCTGTTAATTTGGGGAATCCATGCCTGTAGACAAAAATTCAGAGAGAAGAGAGCATTTAGAAAGAAGGGAATGATCAAACATAAATGGGCAAAAAAAGAAGAAATGCAAATAACTAATAAACATTGTAATATTTATTTTGCCATACTACTAGTGAAAGAAATGCAAATTAATACAAGAATGGAAACTCTTTTCACCTATCAAATTACCCAAGTTTCTTTTAAATGATAATAATAATAAATGATATAGTTCTGCTGAAAGGAGTAAAAATTGGGTACAATGTTTCTGGAAAGCAAATTGGCTGGTAAATTTTAAATCTGGTTATCCCTCCTAGAAAAATAATCTGACATGTAAGCAAAGATTTATGCACAAAATACATTCATCACAGTGTCATTTGTAATAGTAAAATATTATGGGTAAAAAAACTTCAACATTGGATTCTGGGGAATGGCTAAGTAAATTGTACTGCCTCCACAAGATGGAATATCTGCTGCCATTATAAATGATGCTTATGAAGTGCTCTTAACGACATGGAAAAATGCTTAATGATAAAACATTAAGTAAAAGAGCAAGATAGAAAAAGGTTATAGAGTATGATTTCAACTACTTTAAAAAGCATAGAAGGAAATATGATAAAATGTTAATAGTGTTTATCTGTGGGTAGTGGGATTATGGGTGGTTGTTTTTCTTATTTATTCTTTGCTGCATTTTCAACATTAAGAATGCATTACTTCTGCAATCTGATTTTTTTTTTCTTTTAATAAGAAAAGGGATGATCAACAATGGTAAATTTCATGTACAGGTTGAGAGAGATGAAAATGGAGAAAGGGGTATTAGAAGGATTTGGGGAGTCCCTGGAATTGAAAGCCTGTGGTAATACAGACCTTTTGGGGTGAAGTTTACTTTTGTCCTTGTCTGTAATAGGAACAATATTTGCCAAGTGCAAATATGAATGGTGTAAACATTGAGTCTGCTTCCACAGCAGGGCTTGATTTGATAAATAACCCCCACCTCTTCCCCAGGATGTAGCTCTGGGCTCACCACATGAGAACTGTGTGAGTCTGAGAAACTCCATCCACTGAGGTGGAAGGAGGTCAGAGTCCAGGTGAATCGTCCTCAGCCTCAAAGTGACAAAGTCCTTGAATTTCAGACAACAGGAATCTGCTTCTGGGGCTCCTTGGGCATCTGTTTCAGATGTTTTGTGACAATTTCATACTGTGTTATTTGTGAAGAAAAGAACAAGAAAGGAGAACTCCTTAAGGACTTAGAATGATAGAATCTTGGGGCCAAGGGGACTTTCAAGATCATACTTCTCATCCAAAGTTTGTTTTACTAATGAGAAACAGAAGCTCAAAGAGGTGAGGTGATATGCCCAAGGTCACCCAGTGAGGCAATGCAGAGCTCGGACTAAAATCAGGGCTTCTCCTGAGTCTCGGCAGAGTTGCAGCCAACACCTGTTCTCCAGTTCATAGGACTCACCCAGGACTACTAACAAAAGGATGATGATGGACAACACCCATCCCGAGAAACAGAGAGTATCTACAACTGCAAGCGGGACAGTTCCATCTGTCTGCCCTAAGGGATCTAGGCCCCCCTCAATCGGAAACAGAGTGGGCATCGCCATCCCAAGGTCCTCAGGAATGAGGAATGAACAGACATAAGGGGGGAAGGCAACTACAGACTAAAGTAGACTTTTCATTATTCTAGTAATGAAAGACCTTGTTACACTGATATAAAGACAGTGGTCACCAGAGGTTCTGAGGGGAGGGAGAGGGAAGAATAGGTGTAACATGGGGCATTTTGGGGACGTAGGAATTGTTCTGCATGACATTGCAATGATGGATACAAGTCATTATACATTTTGTCAAAATCTATGGAATTGTGCAGTGCAAAGTGTAAAGCATAATGTAAACTATAGACCATGGTTGATAGCAAAGCTTTAATATGTGTTCATCAATTGTAACTAATGTACCACACTAATGAAAGATGTTGTTCATCGGGAAAAGTGTGTTGGGGGGCATATATGGTAATCCCCTATATTTTTTATGTAACATTTATGCAGTCTAAAGCTTCTTTAAAAATAAAATAAAATTTAAAAATAAATCCAGGGCTCCTTACTCTCACTCCAGTGCTCTTTCTGCTCCTCAGTGCTGCTTTCCCTAGTGGCTCACTGGGTGACATCTGTCTTATTTCTTTGCTTCTTTACTTGATTATTGTCTATATCTTCCCATGAAGGCATGGACCTTTTCCACCTGGTACATGGTAGATAAATATCTATTAAATGGACAGAAGGATGGATGGTTGGATGATCTGAGTCAGTATGATGTAATGGAGAAACCATGGGATCTAGAGCCATTGACCTGGGGTGAAATCCCAGTATTACCACTTGTCAGCTGTATAATCTCAGGCAAGTCATTCAACCTCTCTGAGACTCAAATACTTTCTTTATAAAATGGGAGTGATAAATGCCTCAAAAGGGTTTCTGAGACTTAACTGAGATTATATATATACACATATGTACACACATATTTCATATATATATTATATATGTATATGAAAGTTTTTACTAAATTCCTTCCACCATAATAAATGTTAACTAAATATTGTTTTCTGTTCTCCCTCCCATGAAACCAAGTCTAAGGCATAGCTATTGTCACCTGGGATTTGACATGGGGGCACCAGTTTCGCCTTAGCTTCATGTTATGCATGATAAACTAACCTGAATATATCTTCACATATTACATCCACGGAAAGAGGAGTCAGGTCAATTCAATAGGGTTTTTTCAGCATCTATTAGGTGTCCAGGATGATACTAAGATCTGAGGGAAGACACAAGAGAAGAATGAGGTATGGTCTTTAACTTCAAGTTTTTCTAAAGAAAGAAACCATACATGTTCAGCCAATGAGGAACTCTGTATTCATGGTTCCCCAGGTCAGAAGAGATATTTTACAGCAGGCACAGATGGTTATAAGACAAGAAGTTCAGCCCTGCTCAAAATCTTCCCACTTATTCAGGAATCCCCAGGAGATATGCCCCCTGAACTCAAACTTTCAGACATCCTGGTTGAAGCATAGCATCTGCCATTTCCTCTTCACTTTGGGTCTCAGCACGTGGATGCCCTTCCTCCAGGTTCAATGCTGATGTCAACACTATCAGACCGTGTGGCTCGAAGATCCTCAAAGAAGGGGGAGCTTGCTGTGGGATGGGGCAGTTAAGGATATCCCCTGAAAGAGGTGGCCCTTGGCCTGGACCAGGGATGGTATATATACATGCCACTTGTACCCCACACCCCCACCCTATCCAATCGATTATATCACACAAGTACACTAAGCTCAGAACCCAGTACCATTACCAATAGATCAGATAGGCAGATAAGAGGATACCTACTTGCCACTCCTGAACACCACCAATTTGGGGTAATCTTTGGGAGGCAGCATGATGCAGTGACAACAGTAGAACATCTAGAGTCATATAGACTTGGGTTTGACATCTACCTTTTCCACACTTCTGCTATGTGGCATTAGCTCTGTCAAATTAGGACATCTTCACTCTCTGAACTTTAATTGCTTATTTTTAACAAACACTTCTATAGCACTTACTGTCAGGCACTCTTCTAAGCATGTTATAAATTTTAGCTCATTTATTCACTGGCACCTTGAAGGTGAATGTCAATATTGTCCCCATTTTACAGAAGAGTAAACTAAGACACAAGAGGTTAAGTAGCTTTCTCAAAATCAAACAGCTTATCTGTAGTGGAACCATGATTCAAATCTTGCCCTTGACCAATATACTATGCTTCCTTAATTCCTTCACCTGAAAAAGGAAGGATTTAAAGTATCCTTGGAAGAGCAGCTCTGAGGATTAAATGAAATAATGGGGATGAGCACACTGTAAAATGGAAGGCACTCTCCTTCCCAGTAGGCTAAAAACAATGGAAAAAACCATACCTAGGGGGAAGCAGCTGTGGTTCAATTGGTTGGGCTCCCATTTACCATATGGGAGGCCCGGGGTTCGATACCCAGGGCCTCCTGGTGAAGGCAAGCCAGCCAGCGTGGTGAGCTGACGCAGCAAGATGATGCGACAAAGGGAGACAAACAGACACAGAAAAACGCACAGCAAATAGACACAGCGAGCACAAGCAGCAAGGCAGAGGGGGTGAGGGTAAATAAATTTAAAAAAATAAATCTCTAAAAAAAAAAAAAAGAAAAAAAACATATCTAGGAACATCATGGTAAAACCGGTGAAAGCCATAGTCAAAGAGAATTCTTAAAAGCAGCCAGATCAACAATCTAAGTTTCTATCTCAAGGAACTTAAAAAAAAAAGACAGCAAAATTAAACAAGGTACAGTGTAGTTCATCAACAAAGGTAAAAGTTGATTCTTCAATTTACCAAAATTGACCACTGGCTGCACAGTATTACAAGTCTCAACAAATTTTAAGGATTGAAATCAGGCAGAGAAAGTGCTCTGAACACAGTGGAAATTAGCTACAAATTAATACAAAAGCAAAAGATTTCAAGAAAACCTCATATATTTTGAAATAAGAAATATATCTTCAGATAACTTTGCATTAAAGAATAAGTAACATTGAAAATTAGAAAATATATATTTTTTAACTGAATGATAATGAAAACACTACATAACCTGCGGGATGCATGAGACCCTGGCCACAAGATCCCATTTGGAACTCTTGCCAGGGTCAAAGAGAAGCCTGGGATAACCCCAAACAGGCCTCGTTATTGGGCCCCTGAATGCTCACAGGAGGGGATTGGAAGGCAGCCAGTCAGAACAGCAAAAGGCTGGGGCCCCTCCCCAACATTATGAAGGGTCGGGAGTAAAGGTTTTAAAAAGGCCAAGCCTGGGGCCCCATGCGCACAACTCACCCTGCAGCACACCCACAGTCCATGTCTCAGATTGTGTAATATTTTCTTGTTCCTTAATAAACTCTTTACTTCCTTGTCTAAAACTGTGCAGAGAGGGAAATGGACAGCCTAATTGCATATCTTAGTTAGAAAAGAAGAAAGCCTGAAAAAATCAATGATCTAAGCTTCCATCTCAAGTCAAGAAAAAAGACAGCCAAATAAAACTAAAGAAAAAAGGAGAAAGGAAATGAAGAGCAGAAATTAATGAAAGAGAAAACAAATAATAGCATTCATTAATAAAGCCAAAAGTTGATTCTCTGAAGACTAACAAAATTGGTAAACCCCAGTCTAAATTGATCAAGGCAATAAAAGATAGTGAAAGAAAGAAAGCAAAATAACCAATATTAGTAAAGACAAAGGGAACAACATCATAGGGTCCTATAGGAATTCAAAATATCGTAAGAGAATATTACAAACAACTTTACGCCAATAAATTTTAAAATGTAATTAAATTTGGCAAATGACTAGAAAAACACAGTCTACTAAAACTGACTCCACAAGACATAAATAATCTGAATAATTTCTTGTATCTATTCAAAAACTGAATTGATAATAAAAACCTTCCACAAAGAAAACTCCAGTGGCTTTACAAATAGTTTCCCTAGTGAATCCCATCAAATATTTAAAATATTTAAGGAATAATGTCAATCTTAAACACTTCCAGAGAATATAAACTCTTCCCAACTCATTTTATAAGGCCAGCATAACCTTAATACCAAAACTTCACAAATAAATTATAAGAAAATTCAAAATAAGAAAAAAAAAAATCTCACTCATGAACCAGGTACAAAATTTTCAACAAACAATTCAGTAAGTGAGGTGATCCGTTTCCCCTGTTCAAGGCTGCTTAAGCCAGTAAAGTCTCTCGTGGAATCCTAAACTCGTGGAATCCTAAACTTGGAATTAGGGGTAAACTGAATTCCCTTTCTCCTACCAGGAAGCTGGGTCCCCTAGAAAGTCAGGGATTCCATAATCAACATTTTTGATAAAATGAAGAAGAAAGAAAGGAAGGAAGGAAGGAAGGAAGGAAGGAAGGAAGGAAGGAAGGAAGGAAGGAAGGAAGAGTGAATGTACAGAGGAACAAATTGTGGGTTTTATGGAGAAAGGGAAACAGAGGAAGAGCATTGAAAGAAAACGGTCTGAATTTGGTCTAATTCAGTTGTGAAAGGTGACCAGCAGGACCGGAAAGGGCAGGAAGAAACTGACCTGACAGCCTCTGGACTTCCTAGGCGCCTTGACATCAGCGTGGTTTAAAAGGATGGGGATTGGGAAGCCGGGCAGGCGTGGAGAAGGAGATTTCAGGATTCAGCATTTCCATATCTGATAATGGACTTTAAGAGCATTTGGTTTATAATTGAATCTAATACTCTAATACCCCATGCTCCCTCCTGCCTCTGTCCTCTCCACTCAACAAGTAAAAATGCCTCTTAGCACAGCAAATTAAAGCGCAGGGCTTCACTGGAAGTGACCGCAAAACGGTGTGCCCACCCCTGATTGGAATGAAATGCTCTCACCCCCTCCAAGTCAACTGCTAAGATGATCAGGGCCCTGCTGGAAAGAAATGAGGGGCCACAGATGCAGCTTCCACCCCTCTGCTCCAAGCTCGCAGGGACCAACATATGGTCAGTCACCATGGAAGCCCATAGAGTCAGTTCAAGCCGAGAATGTCAGTGGATGGGGAGCTTCTAAGATGGAGGGTCCAGCCTGCTCTTTCCCCTTAGGAGTGATTTGCCCAAAGTCACCCAGGAATAAAGGGACAGGGCACTTTCTGCTTCTCCAGCCACTCTCAAAGCCACTGTGTTGTGTAGGGTGTAGGCTGACTCTTCCATGCTCAACTCATCACCAACTCCATTTCTTGGGCTCATTTTCTACCTAATTCCTTGCCTCCTTTCCAACCCTGAAATGAAATGAAAGAGGCCCTAAGTGCTCTTCTGAGGCTCCCCAGCCCTCTAACTTTCCATTCATTCATTCGTTCATTCATTTAACAAAGCACTTACCCGGCTATTTGAAGTGGGAAAAGTGCAAACTTTAGAGCTCAGCCACTTATTCTCAAGTCCCTCATTCACCTATAAATAGGTTAACTTGAAAGACCAAGCTTGAAAGTTTGTAAGGATTAACTCTGAACTTGTTCATAAAGGCTCTGATATAGTGACTGGCATTTAACTGGTGCTCAATAAATGTTCATTTCTTTCCTCCTTTTTGTGCAGGTACTGGGATTACAAAGGTGACTCACATGTTTTTCCTGACATCAAGAAGCTCACAATACAACAAGGAGATAAAAAAATATACAAAAGGGATTCTAAAACCTGGTCGAAAGAGAGCAAAGTGTCACACCAAAGTCCCCAAATGTTAGGAGAATATGGAGAAGAGAGAAGAGCTGAGCTACCCAGAATGAAGTCTTAGAGAACTTGGCATTTGAACTGGTCCTAAAGTTTGGGTGGGATTTCGACTTTCAGAAATGTTGCTCAGACAGACAGGCAGACAAAAACCACTCAGGTGCAACTGAAGCGAAGGTGTGGAAGCAGGAAGGCCCAGGGCGTGAATGGACATGGAGCAGTGGGTTTCTGCCCATCAGGGTGTGGTGGGGTCGGGGGACACTGAGGAGCTGAAGCCGGGGAAGGCTGTGGACCAAGCCAAGAGGGTCCCAAATGGAGTTTTGGAGCTTTGGAGTTTACAGCTCCTCTGGGTAAACCGGACATAAAGGACAGGTGATGAGAGTCCCTTTGGCTCTGCTGCTAAGTGAGTCTTTTAGGCCAGATCTCCATTCTTTGGGGGCTGAAGATTTATAGGCCGAAATGCAAGGAGGCTTCCTACTTACCTCCCATATTTCACATCATTCCCAGCTGCTGCAGAGTTTTGAATCCTCAGTTTCCCAGGGAGCATCTTACTTCCAGCTATATCTCATCCACAAGAGGAGTCTATGGTGGGGGAGGTGGGTAGGGGACAAGGAGCATTCTGGCAACGGACTTGCAGGCTCTTCCTGGGGCCCCAGACCAGCACCCAGACAAACAGAAACCATGGCATCATCCTGGAGCCCTCTCTTTTCCTCAACTCCCTCCCCAGCCAATCCCTCCGGACACCCTGCTGAATGCTGAACCTCCCTCCTAAACATCCCTGAAATCCATCTGCATCTCTCCATCAGCACAGCCTCCCAGCTGGCTCAGACCCTCAGCTTCTCAGGCAGAGTGTTCTGTCCAAAACACAGACCAGGTCATGCCATGCCTTTGTGTAAAAGAGAATATCTTTATGACCTCAGCATATGAAGGATTTTTAAAACAAATCCCCAAAGGTGCAAACCATAAACCAGAAAATTAATAAAATAAATTAAATGAAGGATAAGAACTTCTGTTCACCTAAAGACACCATAAAGAGAGTGAAAATACAATCCACAAACAGGAAGAAGATATTTACAATTCAGAAAACAAAGGATTAGTATATAATGTATATTAGAATATATAAAGAATTCCCGTAAATCAATAAGAAAAAGAAAAACAACCCAATAGAACTATGAACGTGCATTTCACAGAAGAAATGCAACTGACCTATAAAAACCTATGAGATGTTCAACCTCATTAGTAAACAGAATGCACATTAAATCCTCAAAGTTGTCTAATTTCACACAGGTTTAAATGGGAAACATTTTAAAGTTGGAGTATGGGAAGTGAGTCTCTTGTAACTGTAAGCTCTTTGCAGATTAGTTATTATCAGTGCTTTACCTTGTTTTTAAAAGCAAAATTAACTCACATCACCTCAAATGTTCTTATTAACTGAGAGCAGAGTGTGGTGAAGAGGCCAGGCCTGCAGTAACGCACCGGTCACCAGCTAGCTGTGTGATCTCAGACAAGTTACCTAACCTCTCTGAGTCTCAGTTTTCTCCTCTGTAGTATGGAATGATAATAGTACCTATTTTAGAAGGTTATACAGAGGATTATTTATAAGTTAATATCTACAAAGCACTTAGAACACTGCTTTGTACATAGTAAGTACCCTATAAAAATGTTTAGAGCTTTCGCTATTTCAACAGACTCGGGCTCGGAAACTGTGGGTATGAGCCACATGAACTCTCGTCTAAAAACAATTATCACTTTAAGACGGGAAGAACTGGTGGCTTTGTTTATTTTTTTGCTTAAGGGGAGTCACATGAACTCTTTCAATTTTATAATGTTGAAATATTAGCTACAACCTCAAGATTATGTGTACCATATATATGTGATGAAGCATGGTAATAAAATGAGCATCCATGAAACTACCAGCAAACTTAAAAACCAGAATGTTATCAACTGAAATTAGTGGGGAAGAGGGTTGCTATTTTATACAGAATGGTCAGGGAAAAGCGTTTTGTTAAGGCAGAGACCTGGAGGAAATGAGAGAGGGGGAAAGAGTGAGAGAGAGAGAGACAAATATTCACGGGTAGAGGGAAAAGTGAGTGCAAAGGCCTGGGGCGAGAGTGTGCCAGTGTGATCTCAGCACAGGGAGGAAGTCAGTGTGGCCAGAGCGCAAATGCAGGAGGAATTTATGAGATCAGAGAACTGGCCAGGAGCCAGGCCGTGCTGGACCTTGGAGTCCTCCGTGGGGACTTTGGCTTTTGAAACCAGGTACAGTATTAATTACTTGGTTTCATCAACAAAAATTACAATGAGGGGAACAGGTGTAGCTCCGTGGTTGAGCTCCTCCTTCACATGTACGAGGTCCCAAGCTCAATTCCCTCCTAAAAAAATTTTTTTTTAATTTTACGTACCTCCCCCCACCCCAAAAAAGAAATTGCAATGAAAGTAAAGAGAGATACAGAACCTAAGATTGAAATTAATTAGGCAATATAACCTATCACAACATTTTATCTCAGTTCACTGAATTCTCAAAGCATTTCTAAGACAACTGGGGAAATGTAGATACAGAGTGGATATTTAATACTTCGAGGATTTATTAATAATTTCATTCAGGTGTAATAAGGGCATTTGTTTGGTTTTTAAAATCCTTATCTCTTAAGATTACCAACTGAAATATTTACAGATGAAATGATTTTTTAAATGTACATCTTCATTATTTATACATTGTGTGATGCCTGGCGAGCCACTTCAACTCTCTGAACCTCAGTTTCCTCATTTCTGAAATGGACATTACAATATTCTGACAAAGTGCCTGGCCTAAGGTAGGCTTTCAGTAAATGGCAGAGGTTCTTAAGACCAGCTCGTCCCTGGAAGAGGTCCTCCTGGATCTTCTCATTTTCCTGGCCAGCCCTGCGGACACCCCTCCACTCAGGTCTCAGAAGATGATGGAATCTGAGTTTCCAAGGTGAGCTCACTGAAAGCTGACCGAGGGTCTCTCCTTACCAAGGTTCCTGCTCTTGGGAGACCCCAGGCCAAGACTAGGTCTGCCCCTGACAACCTCTCTGAAGGCATCCTCACTCTCAGAAGGCCTGGGAGGTGTCAGCCAACACGCTCCTCTACATGCCAGCTCCTCTCCCAGCCTGAAGCCCAGTGCGAGGCCAGCGGTCCCCTGGGAGCCAGAGCACGGCCCTCCTGAAGCAGCAGCCCGCTGGTGCAGTTAAGCTGGTCTCCTGCTTCCTCTGGGGCTGCTCTGCCCCATCCCTTTGGTCATTTTATCTGCCAGATGGTCCCTTAGGGTGATGAACACTTCTCAGAACGGCCTTTGATTAAAATCCAGTGAAGCTGAACACCAAGCCAGATTCACTGGAGAAAGAAATTTCAGCCATTCCTCAGGGAAGTCGACTTAGTTCACTCTCTACTGGGGAGAGGCTGGCACCCGCAGGGAGCCCTGAGCAAGGGGGCTGACATCTTTCGAGCACTTACCATGCACCAGGCCTATGAATTACGTCCCCTCATTTGATTTACCAGGGATGGCCTTTCAGGGTGCTTCCCCTCCTTGGAGCCCCTAAAGTCTGAATGGAAACGCTAAGTGCCTGCTCCTACTGCTCCCTCTAACTGGAATGTCAGCCCACCGCTCCCCTGTCCTGAACATCACCCTTCCATGACAGCTGAGTGCGACCGCCCCCAAACCCAGCAAAATTAACTCCCCTTCTCTTCTCCCCCTACCCCTGCCCTTTACGGTACTTACCACATAGCGCGGTGACGTCAGGCGCACGCCCATTCCAGACTAAACATTCTCTGAACGGGGAGAGAAATAAGCATTTATAAAACTGGAAAATGTCAAAAGGAGGGCTGGAATGGTGGGGGCCCACGAGGAACAGTTGGAGGAGCTGGGGTGGAGAAAATGGATGACAGAACAGTCATAACTAACATTTGTCAGGAGCTTGCTACATCCTCGGCACAGAGCCAAATGCTTGACCCTTGGAGATACAGCCTTAAAGGATCCTCTGTGCTACAGAATGGGGACATGGGGGCTCTGAATTAGAGGAATTAGAGGCATTTCTCCTCCTGCACAAATGCTCTTAACTCAGACTGAACAGAGTGCCAGAGTTTAGTTAGGGAGACACAATTTGTAACACCCCGACTTCCCCTGATCCCAGGGCAAAGTAGTAAGTTGGAAGGAAACGTACTTCGAGCAAGGACCTGCTGAAATAGACTCTCACATTCTTTTGCTTAAGTTGGTGGCTGGCACTGAATCTGATTGTTAGAAACACATCGATTTTAACATTATACAGTGTGTTGCTTAGATTTTGTTTTATTGGTTTTAATCAACCAAATTGTTATTTTGAGTTGCAATGACAAAATAATTTCTAGAGTAATTTTTTTAAAACTCTCTCGTGATTTAAATTTGTTCCAGAATATAGCCAATTGGGAGTTTAAATGCTTTAGCCCTACCCTCCCTCTTTTCCCCTCTCACCAAAAAAATTGTTTCCAAAGTAAAATTTTTGAGGATGTAAGATTTCGTAGGAATGCAGTTCTTGTGTTATAGCCTATTCAGCTGTATTATTCCCATTCTACAGATGAAGAAAGAGTGCAGCAAGGCTGTGACAAGACCATAGTCACCACCAAGTTAGGGGCAGAGTTGGGATGTGAGCAAGCTTGGTCTGGCTCCAAAGTTGCAATGCCATGGCCTAAAGTCATGTGGCAAGCAGAATTCTGAGTTGGCCACCCAAGATCCCTGGCTTCTTCAAACAAGCACTAATCCAGGTACAGTTGTAAAGGGGTCTGTATATGTAATTAAGCTTGCCAATCAGTTGACCTTAAAATAGAGAGATTATCAGGGTAGACCTAACATAATTGCATGAACCCTGTAAAAGCAGAAAGTTTTCTCTAGCTGATAGCAAAAGAGAAAGTTGGAGAAACTTGAGGGAGATTTGACACACCATTGCTGACTTGAAAATGGAGAGGGGCCATGCCCAGGCATAAAGGACTGAGAATGGCTTCTAGAAACTGAGAGCAACCCCTGGCTGACAGTAAGCAAGAAAAAGGAGAATTAAGTTCTACAACCACAAGGAACTGGATTCTGCCAATAACCTCAAAGAGCTTAGGAGTGGATTTTCCCCCAGAGCTTCTAAGCCCAATTGATGGGAAAGGGGTTGTTTTTCCCCATTACATGGATGGGCTGGAGGATACATGTAAAAACTTTTAAGAGTAACCACTGGGAAGCAGATGTGGCTCAAGCAGTTGGATGCCCGTCTACCACACGGGAGGTTCCAGGTTCAGTTCCTGGTGACTTCTAAAGAAGAAAAGCAAGACAGCGAGCTGACACAGTGAGCTGATGCAACAAGATGATGAAACGAAGAGACACAATGAGGAAACACAGTGAGAAACACAACAAGTGGGGAGCAGAAGTAGCTCAAGTTATTGGGCACATCCTTTCCACATGGGAGTCCCAGGTTCGGTTCCCAGTGCCTCCTAAAAAGAAGACAAACACCCAATGGACAGACACAGAGAGCAGATAGTGAGAGCAAACAATGGGAGGGGGAGAAATAAATAAATAAAATAAATCTTAAAAAAAAAGAAGAGTGACCATTAAAATACAGCAATAGAATGAATAACTTCCAAACCAACAGAGGGAAATAAGAACATGGTGAAAACTTTACCATTTGAATGGAAGTTAGTAAAAGAGGGTCAACAATATAAGCAAAGAAAAATGTTGGTAAATAGGAAATGTGATATAAGTAGCAATAAGTTTTTGTATTAGGAACCACAATAATGTGTACAGACTATACTTATCTGCTAAATAAAAAGAGAAATTCTCAAGTTAGATTTATTTTAATCTACTTAGAGGATGTTTACCAGCCACACCTAAAATACAAAGACACAAAAAGATCAAAAGTAAAAAAGAAGAAATGACATGACTGGAAAATGCTAACTAAAATTAAAATTCTACAGCAATTTTAATTTCTGGCAAAACAGACATTAAAACAAAAAGCATTATAGCAATAAAAAAAATAACAATTCACCTTGAAGATTCAGTAATCTTGAACCTGTATATACCTAACAACATAGTCTCAATATATGTGAATTATAAGGAGAAATTGATGAGTCCTTAATCTTGATCAGAAATGTTAATGCACTTTTCTCAGAAACTGATAAATCAAGAAGGCAAAAGTTAGAGTCAAGAATATTTGAACAATATAAGAATGGAAAGGGGAAACTATATAAAAAATAGAGAATTAAGTAAAAAACTTAGAGAACAAGGAACCATCTTATAGCAATAAATTTGGAGGGGGGACAAAATGGATAGTATTCTTAAAATATATATATAAAGGGGGGCGGATGTGGCTCAAATGGTTGGGCATCCGTCTGCCATATGGAGGGACCTGGGTTCGATCCCCGGAACCTCCCGGTAAAATTAAAATTATATATAGAAGGCACATGGGCTGCCAGGCTCTGTGTGCCAGTGAGCTGCCAGACCCCGGGAGCCATGCAGCAAGATGATGACGTAACAGGGGAGAGACAAGACGAGATGCTCTGAAAGCTCCAAAAACCAAGGTGGTGCAGGTGGCAGAACACCTCTCTCCTACATCAGAGGTCTCCAGGATCGAATCCTGGTGAAGACTGGAGGAGGAGGATGAGAAGAGATGGCAGGAAACAGATACAGAGAATTGCCAAAACAGCAAATGGGAAAGGAGGGGTTTAAAATGGATAAAGTAAATAAATAAACTTTAAATATATATATAAATTACCAAAACTGACTACACAAAAATAAAAAAACATAAAAACATCTATTATAGTCAAAGACATAATCTCAGTACTCAAAAATACACCCACCATGAAAATACTAAGGCAAGTTGGATTACAGTTGAATTTTATCCAAATCTTTGAGGAATAGATACTCCATATCATATATAAACCATTCAAGAGAATAAATAGAAAAAGAGGGAAAGCATCCCAATCCATTGTAAGAGGTTAGTATAACTTAATTCCAACACCAGACAAGGACAGTATCAAAAAAGAAAATTTAGGCTGATGTTATTTACATAAATGCTAAAATCTTAAATAAATTATTAACTGAAGCCAGAATTTTTTTTTCTTATACAAGTCAAGTAAGATTTATCTCCATTATTTAAAGATAGTTTAATCTTTAAGAATCTATAAATGTCTTTCACCCACATCAAAGATAAAAGAATAACTATATGGTTACTCCATAGATTCAGGGGGAAAAAAGTGTTTTGTAAATTAATGCATATTAAAGATGAAAAAAAACCAAGCAGGCCAGAAATAGAAGGCAACTTCTTTAATCTGCTCAAATATTTGTCTACCAAAAACCTACAGCAAATATTGTACTTAATGGTGAAGCATTAAAAGCAGACCCTTTTAAAGACAAATGAGTTCATGTGGCTAAGAGACTTCAAAGGGAGTCAGGAGGTCATCCCAGAGGTAACGCTTACGCACACCTCAGTAGGATCTCATAGAACACCAAAGTGGATATCACCCCACACAGAGGGTCTCCTGAGAGCTCTGGAGACACCCAGGTCCTATATAAGGGGGGATAGCTCCAGAGATTGATGCTTTATCAGTGGGCTCTACTTTGGAATCTGTGCTCCTGAGAGTGACAGAGTTGGACTCAAATAAGTCCTCCCTGCACATGGTTCATCAGTCCTTTCTATTCAAACCTATATGTGATGCTGGAGTTTTTAGGTATACTTCCAGAGACTGGAGCCTCTGGCCTACCTATGGGCCAGCTGTGCCTGGAATCTCGGTGAAGCTGCAACTCCTACCCTACAGTTCAATGGACTCATCCAAGTCACCTGGCGAGGAGATGATGATGGGTAATGTCCATCCCAGGGAATGGAAAGGGCCTGCATCTGCAGGCAGGATAATCCCATCCACCATATCCATGGGATATAAGCCCTCTCTCACTTGGAGGTGGAGTGGACATCACCATCCCAGTCCCCTCAGGATTGGGGGAAGAACTATGGACTAGAGTGGCCTTAATGGTATTCTGTTGTATACATATTGTGATTCTAGCAATGGAAGAAATTATAACAGTGAGGTGGAGCCAATGGCCACTGGACACTTTTGGGGCAGGGAGGGGAAGTACAGTTGAAATACAGGGGCTTTTTCGGGACTTGGGGGTTGTCCTGAGTGCCGTTGTGGCGATGGATGTAGGCCATTTTAAATCAGCACACACCATTCAGAACTGTGTGGGAGAGAGTGTGGTCTACAATGTGAACTGTGGTCTATGCTTGGTGGCAAGGCCCCAGGATGTATATATCCATTGCGGGTGATGTGCCACACTGATGAAGGATGTTTGTGTGGGATTTTGTAGGAGGTATGGGAGGTGGGGAACATGGGAATCCCTGTAATTTCTGTGGAATATTTAGGTAATCTAAGCACCTTTTAAAATATATATATATATAAAGAAAAAAGAAAAAAAAAAAAAAGCAGACCCTTTAAAGTTAGGTATAAAACAAAGACGTCCACTATTACCTCATCTGTTTAACATTGTACTGGACATCCTAGCCAATGTAACAAGACAAGAAAAATTAAAATGTATAAGGATTGGAGAAAGAAGAAACAAAATTGTCATTATTCACAAATGATGTTTGTCTACCCAGAAAATTTAAGAGAATATATAGATAAATATTAAAACTAACAAGAGAGCTAAATAAGAAAGCTTGATGCTGAGCACAAAATCAACATATAAATATCAACAACTTCCTATAAGCAACAACAAATTAGAAATGCAATTTTTCAAAATTCCCATCATAGTACCAACAGAAACTATAAGGTTCCTAAACCTTTAAGAAAAATAAATAAATTGTTATTGATAGCAAAAAGGACAAATTAATGAAGAGCTATAGTATGTTCTAGATGTGAATAGTAAACAACATAATTAGCCCCTTATAAATCTACAAAGCCAAAGAAATTCCAACGAAAATCCCAAAAAAATATTTCACAGAACTTGACAATCTGATCCTAATATTCACATCGATGGGTAGAAGGTCAAAAGTGATCACGATAATTTTGAAAGAAAATAATGAGAAAGACTTGCCCCAAAAAATCAGTATTTCCAATAAAACTACAGCATTTTAAACAATATACTATTCTCCCATGGGTAAAGAAATAAACAAGTGGAACAGAATAGAGACTATATATATACATATATACATATACACATATATACATATAATATATCTGTACATAAAATATGACTTGGTTAACATTTCAGTTCAATGGGGGGAAATGGATTATTACATGTGAAAAGCAACATTTTAAACTTTTTTTAAGAGTCTTTATTTGTTAGTAAAAAACCAATATTGCTACTGGTGACATGATATGAAGTTTGGAATATATTTTATATACCCCAGAGAAAAAGAGAGTTGATGCCAAAAAGGTGATAGAGTTTATGGTTGTTGAAACTAAGTGGAAGGTACATGGGGATTCATTGTTTTATTCTGTCTACTTTTTTTGTTTTGTTTTGTTTTGTTTTTTAGTTTTTCTTTCTTTTCTTCTCTGTCTATTTTTGAGGATGTTTAAAAATTGTCATAATAAAAGGTTTTTTTAAGTTTTGGGAGAAAATAAATGAGAATATCTTTATTATCATGGCAAGCAAAGAGTTTCTTAAACAAGACAAAAAATGCAAATCTGGCAAAGAAAAAGACTGATTAATTTGATTATAAAAAAATTTTAAACTAACGTATGACAAAGAAGTGCTTTAAATAAAGTTAAAATATGTGCCATAGACTGGGAAGAAATATTGTGATGTATATAACTGACAGAAGAATAATATAAAGAATACATAAGAACTCCCACAAATCAAAGGCAAAAAAACCAATAGAAAAACTGAGAAAAGATGTTATCAAGCAGTTCTATAAAAAAGATACCCAATGGCTAAAATAATCAACCTCATTATTAATCATGAAAATGCACATTAGAATTAAATCCCATTTCACACAATAGATTTGCAAAAATTAAAAAGGTCAGATAATACTGGGTGCTGGTGAGAAGTAGAGATAAGAATTCTCAGATACTTCTCTAGGAATATTAATTGGTACAACTCTTTGGAGAATAATGGCACTATCTAGTAAACATGAAAATGTTTATATCTTGCATCCAGCAATTCCACTTCTATTTGTTCTTGTCTCCTTGCATGGAAAACTAAGATAATCTCGAGTAAACACCTATAAATAGAATTGCTGGGTGTATTCAATATTGCCAAATTTTCCAATGTACTGTGAACAACAATATGTGAGCTTTCCAGTTTCCCTCATGACTTTTTAACATATACTAATATGCAATGGTAGAAAAAATCATTTTCACTTTAATTTTCATTTGTTTAGTTATGAGTAAGGTAGAGCATCTTATCATATATCTATTATGCATTTGTATTTTTTTTCTAGAAAGAGCCTGTTCATAACCTTTGCCCATTTTTCCCTTTTTCTCTTCTCTTAACATTTCTAAGAACTTATATTAATAAGGAAATGCTAACTCTGTCATTCATTGCAAACATTTCTACTAGTTAAGTGTTTGCCTTTTGACTTGTTTATGGCCCTTTGCCAAACAGAAATATTTAAATTATATGTAATGCATTTGTCTATATTTTCTTTTTTGGCTTCATGGCTTCATGCTGCTAAGCTCAGAAGAACCTTACCAAACCAATATTCTTTTTTAATATTTTTTTATTTTTAAAGAAGCACTAGATTACATAAATGTTACATCAAAAATATAGGGGGGGAGTTCCGGAGCTGCAGCCGCCGAGCTTGGATCCCGCCACCGCGCGCCGCAGACGCCGGCTCGACGTGTAGTCCCGGTTCCTTCCCATTCCAAATCTAAGACGGCAACTCTCAAGGATCAGCTGATTCAGAATCTTCTTAAGGAAGAACAGATCCCTCAGAATAAGATTACAGTTGTTGGGGTTGGTGCTGTTGGCATGGCCTGTGCCATCAGTATCCTGATGAAGGAACTGGCAGATGAATTAGCGCTTGTGGATGTCATAGAAGACAAATTGAAGGGAGAGATGATGGATCTCCAACACGGCACCCTTTTCCTTAGAACACCGAAAATTGTCTCTGGCAAAGACTATAGTGTGACTGCAAACTCCAAGCTGGTTATTGTCACAGCTGGGGCACGTCAGCAAGAGGGAGAAAGCCGTCTTAATTTGGTCCAGCGAAATGTAAACATCTTTAAATTCATCATTCCTAATGTTGTAAAATACAGCCCAAACTGCAAGTTACTTATTGTTTCCAATCCAGTGGATATCTTGACCTATGTGGCTTGGAAACTAAGTGGCTTTCCCAAAAACCGTGTTATTGGAAGTGGTTGCAATCTGGATTCAGCCCGGTTCCATTACCTAATGGGGGAAAGGCTAGGAGTTCACCCATCAAGCTGTCATGGCTGGGTCCTTGGGGAACATGGAGACTCTAGTGTGCCTGTGTGGAGCGGAGTGAATGTTGCTGGTGTCTCCTTGAAAAATCTGCACCCCGAGTTGGGCACTGATGCAGATAAGGAACAGTGGAAAGAGGTTCACAAACAGGTGGTTGACAGTGCTTATGAGGTGATCAAACTGAAAGGCTATACCTCCCGGGCCATTGAGCTGTCTGTGGCAGATTTGGCAGAGAGTATAATGAAGAATCTTAGACGGGTACATCCTATTTCCACCATGATTAAGGGAGTCTATGGAATAAAAGATGACGTCTTCCTTAGTGTTCCTTGCATCTTGGGACAGAATGGAATCTCAGATGTTGTCAAGGTGACTCTGACTCCTGAAGAAGAGGCCCGTTTGAAGAAGAGTGCAGATACACTTTGGGGGATCCAAAAAGAGCTGCAATTTTAAAGTCTTCTAATGTACCACTTCATTGTTTAGGCTACAACAGGATTTTAGTTGGGGGTTGTGCCTGTTCTTTTTATCTGATCTGGGATTAAAGCAGTAATATAAAGATGTAGGAAAAACATCCATTTCTTAAAGTTAGACAAAGAATGGTTTATAAAACCCTAAAGCTATTTCCTGATGCTAAAGGTGATACTTGTCTTGTATAGTCCCAAGCTGGTTATCTAAAATAGTTCATCTCTGAGGCACCAGTGCCAATGCACATGCTGCATTTATTTTCCAAACCAGAAGAATGTGTGGTTACTGTGTGTTATAAACCTTCTGGTTCCTTCACCAAACATGCCTAGTCCAACTTCTTTCTTCCCAGTCAATCACATCCTGGACTCCAATGTATAAATCCACCATTGCATGTCTTGTGCATAACTGTTTTAAAGGATCTTATTTTGTGTACCAAACATATCAAAATAGTGTATAATGCCATGTAATGTAAAAAAAAAAGGATCTGCCTATAAACAATGCAACCAACTGTTCAAGTGTCATACCTTGAAAATGTCAAATAAACCATGAACAGTGTCTACCTTGTTAACTTATTACAGCAGCTATTTTTTCATTAAAATTTTGGGAGCCATTAGGCTAAAAAAAAAAAAAAATATATATATATATATATATATAGGGGATTGCCATATACCCCACCCCCCTCCCCCCTCCCACAGTTTTCCACATTAACATCTTTCATTAGTGTGGTACATTTGTTACAACTGATGAACACATATTGAAGCTTTGCTACTAACCATGAACTATAGTTTACATTATAATTTACACTTTGCCCTGCACAATTTTATACGTTTTGAAAAAATGTATAAAGACATGTATCCATCATTGCAATGTCATCCAGAACAATTTCAATGTCCCAAAAATGCCCCATGTTACACCTATGCTTCCCTCTTCATCAAAACCTCTGGTGGTCACTGCCTTTATATCAATGATACAAGTTCTTCCATTGCTAGAATAATAATGTCTATAATAGAATAATAATAAGTCTACTTTAGCCCATTGTTTATTCCCCAATCTTGAGGATTTGGGGATAGTGATGCCCACTCTGTTTCTGATTGAGAGGGGACTTAGATCTCATGGGGCAGATAATGGAACTGTCTTGCTTGCAGTTGTAGATATTCTCTGTTTTGGTGGGTGGGCGTTGTCCCTTATCATACTTTTGTTAGTAGTACTGGGTGAGTCCAATGAACTGGAGAGTAGGTGTTGCAACTGTGCTGAGATTCAGGGCTCAACCGGCATATGAACAAGACCGAAGCTATAAGTCTTTGGGACATATATATTTTTAAAGTATAGTGCTAATTATTGGTTCAAATAAAAGGGACAGAAGAGCCATGTGTAGGGAAATTATAAATGAGTCTAACTCTATTACATTGTGGAGCATATATTACAAAGTAAGGCCCAGTGACAGGGTGCCAAATCCCTGAGATTGTCTGCCCTGCTTATAGTGTCTAGATGTCTCTATAGCCCTCAGGAGCCCCGCTGTTTGAGGCACTGTTTACTGTGGCAGTCAATGAGATCCTCCTAAGACATGTATAAGCATAACCTCTGGAATGACCTCCTGACTCACTTTGAAATCTCTTAGCCATAAAAACTCATTTGTATTTACCATTTCCCCATTTTGGTCAAGGTCTTTTTCCAGATGCATTGCTACTTAATGCTTGGTAATAATCACTCAGTGCCAAGGAGGCTCATCCCTGGGAGTCATGTCCCACATTGGGGGAGTGGGGGGGGAGAGGTAGTGCTTTTTATATGCTGAGTTTGGCTTAGAGAGAGGCCACATTTGAGCAACAAGGAGGCTTTCAGGAGGTAACTCTTAGGCAGTATATAATACTAGGCTAAATTTATATTTCAGAAGAAAAAGTTCATAAGTACAATCATTAATATCAATGGCCTGGCATAATGGTCTGTCCTCCTTCGCTAAGCACTGCCCTTGTACTCGGAGTATTCTTGCCACTCTATTAGAGATTGTAGCAGGACTCCCCAGGATGAAAATTCAATCTTCTTTTGGTTGTTGTGTGGGTCTCCACCCACTGAGACAATGCCCCATGAACATTTGAACATATTCATATGCCTTAGCAGCATGCCCCAGGTGCACCCCTCCCCACACATCCCCCCATCACCGATACTCCGCACCAATGATACTCCCCTGCCACAGTTGTGATATTTCTGTCATCCAAAACCTCCCGAAAAATCAATACTCTTTTTTTTTTTTTTTTTTTTTTTTTTTTGATTCAGGTCGTCTACAGTGGTTTAGCACCAGGTTCCCCAGGAACGTGTGGTGTATGATGGGTGAGGGGGCCGCCGCCTTTCTGGCCACGCCCCATTTCCCGGACTCCATGCACGAGCAACCAATACTCTTTTAATTCAACCTATTTCCACTTCTAGTATTCTATAGTTCCATAATTTACATTTAACCTTCATTGAATTGTAATTTATTTTTGGCATAATTAGTGAAGGAAGAATATAGCTTGCCCCTACCTCTCGTCAAAAATTGTCAACAAGTAGCCCCAATACCACTTATCCATTTTTTTTCACACTGATTGAAATGTTACCTTATTAAACACCAAATTTTCTCATGTTCTTGGATGCTTCTAGGCTCTCTGTACTGCCCCATTATTCCATCTATGCCCAGTATCATATTATTTTTTAATCATTATCATTTTATAATGTGTCCTAATATCTTATAGTGTTATTCACCCACCTCATAGTCAGATTTTTCTGTCTGCTCTCTTGTGTTCGTACTTCCATATGAACCCTAGAATAATTTTGTCATTACTTTTTAGTATTTTTATTGGTATTAATTGAACCTATAGATAAATTTATGGATAATTGGCAACTGTACAATATTGATACTTCTTATTCCAAACAAGGGGTGCCTTTCCATTTAAAGTTTTCTTATAGTTGATGGTGATAACTTTTCTTATCAGCTTAATACTAACAATATCATAGAAAAAGCAGGTAGAGTGAGAAGAATTTGGTTCAAATCCAAATTTACTAGCTCTGTGAACTTGGTTAAGTCATTAACTTTCTCTGAGCCTCAATTTCTTCATCTGTAATAAAAGGGTGGCCATCCTTTATTTGTAGGTTTTCTGTGAGGAACAAATTACAAAATGTAGGAAAGATGTTAGGAATGGAGATTCAGTGGAACTTGACAACCAAACGGGTGAGGAAATGAAGAACTTGAGACTCTCACTAAGTGACCCAGTGAAGGATGAGGCCATTCAGTGAGACAAGGAACACAGAGGAGAATCAGATTGGAGACAAGATGCTAAGGTCAGCTTCAAGCTGGTTATGTTAAATGACCCATGAGATGCTGTAGATCTTTGCAGGCAATTAGCTACCTTTTCTAGAGCTGGGATTTCAGGAGAAAGCTGGGCAGCAGGCATAAGTGGAAGACAAAGAGCAAACAAAGGCCTCCAAGGAGAGTATAAGGGGTGACAAGAAGGTAAAGGTCAGTGCCTGGGAGGCCACCAGCACTTAAGGGGCATTCTAGAGATGCTTCCTTATTTTACATGACTTGAGGAAGCAAGCATTGTAATCACAATTGCTTATAACTTCTCTGCAAAGAGCTGAGGAGCTCATACTTGTTGGCCAAGAGAGCCTCCAGCATCTGTCTCCTCTCCTTGTTCTCGTCAACTATTCTCGTTGCACACACAATGCCAATGACTCCATCATACTCGTGTTCAATTCCATAATACCCACCCCCAAATGCTAACCCAGCTCTCTTTAATGATTTTCCCTTAAATCTCCCTATAAAATACACCATCAACACAAAATATTTCTCCAGCCAAAGATTCTCATGGTGATTGTCATTACCCTTGCACACTGAAGCATCTTCTCTCTCAAAAGAATCCTATTTCCATTTTAAATCTCTTTCTCCTCCTGCCCCTACCCTTTCAGCCATGAAGTTATGATTCAACCTTGTGGCTCTGGCCTAGGAATGCCTGTGGGTACAGCAGTAGAATTTGAACCCATGGAGGTGAGTGAGAGGCTGTCCATTAAAGTGCATAAAAACACAGGCCTGGGAGTCAGAAAGGCCTGAGTTTGTCATTTACCAGTTGTGTGATCTTCTGCAAGTTACTGACCCTCTACAAACCTCAACTTCTTCAGCTGCAAAATGGGAATAATAGTCAAACACTCCAATTAGGATTGTTTTATGATTAAATGAGATAACTGAAGGAATCAGTATACAAGGCCAGGGTAGACTTTAGTTATCGGTTATGTCCCTAAAAGTTTGGTGTTGAGTCTCTACAGTACATTTCCCAACTCCATAGAGGCAATGTAAAGGCTGTATTGACCTTGGGAATCTGGAATTTAATCATGAAAGTGTAAGGAACACACATACATTTGGAATCAGAGAGAGTGAGAGTGAGTTCAATCCAATTGGCAAGTTTTGATGCCTCTGCAGTTCTATGGGGCAATTATCCTTACTTCAGATGGTTAAAGTAGTGGATGCACATAAAGCATCTGTCTTGATGTCTGGTATACAGTAGGTGCTTACAACTAAAATTTGAATCAGTTTGAGGAGATAGTAGAAAGAACTCTGAAAACTCTGTGGAAGAAAGTACTAAAAGGGGACATATGGTCCCCAGAGAGGATATATACCATTAAACTATGTTGTTGTTTTTTTTTTTTCAATATAGCTTGACTTTCCAAGTCAGGTCTTCTGAAAGAAATTAGCCTGGGTTATTAAATCCAGTCAATTCCACATGGGCCAAGGACAGTTGACATGGGTTTTGTTTGGCCTTGGATGTTGACTTCCCTTCTGTAGAGTTATAGATAGTTTTGACATCTACTGCCTCCTTTAAATAAGAAGATGGGAGAACACAAGAATGGGGGAGGGGGTCAACAGAAAAGAAATGTCGTTCACTGAGCAGTATCAGGCATCAGCATTGCAGGGAATAATTCGAATAGGGCAAATTAAGTGAATGCTCCTGTGATGAACTGTCTCTGCACCATCAGTCATGTGATGGTAAATCTGGCTTGAGTGGCGGCCATGTTAACAAACTGGAGAGAAGATTGATGCCCATCCGAGACCAGGGAACGCACAATCAGAGTGAAGAGCTCTTTCAGGGCCTGCACCAGTCAGAATATAAATATGTATCACTGGCTTCTAAAGTGAATTATGATTTCATTCTCCTACCGGTACCTGAAATCTAGAGAGGGCATTTGTCTACTCCCTGTATCAGGGGTGACAGCTATAGCAACATGATCGTACAGGGGGGGGTGATCTCTGCCTGGCAGATAAATCAGGTGCCATGAAGGAACCCGTTGTTATCAATTTGATCTTGGGGAAAAAATTTTCCTTACACACGGGCGGTATTGTCAGTACACCAAATGATTCCCCTCTTTACTGAAGCTTTTGCAAGCACTGTTTTCTCCAGTCTCTTGTGTCTCTGAATGGGCTGGTGTGTTGTTTCTGTTCCCAAACGTCACACAAGATAATGAAAATATCCGTTTGCATTTTTGGCCCACTAGAGTGTGAGCTTCTTGAGGGCAGATCCATGTTTAATTCTTCTGTGTCCCCATCTTGAGCACAGGGGCTTCCACTCTCTGTTCAACTGAAATGAACATAAAAGGACAAGCCTAGACTCTAACCTCCAGCTGCAGTGGAGGAGACTGGAATGAAAGCTCTGAGCACCTTGGGACTTCCCTTTCTCAGTTGCCTTCATGAGGTCCATGACCTCCAAGTGCATTTTTAATACCCAGTGGTCATTTCTTCTCATTGTGTGGGTTTCTAACCACTGAAGCCACAGATTCTGAATCTCTATCTGCATCTCAGAGCACTCTCCTGGGCTCCACACCCATATATCAAACATCCTTCTGCATGACAAACTCAGCCTGCCCAATTCAGATCTCAATGCGCCACCTAGAGCCCCTCTTCCTCCCATGTTCTTCATCTCAATCAATGACATTGTCATTGCCCCAACTGTTCAAGTCAAAACCCAGCTGGCATCCTTAACACCCCAGTACCATAAACTGACAATCTTAGTGACACGTGGATTATAGCAAGAAGCTAGATTTTTGCTTGGGTAAAGTGAGTCCCAATTGGAACACTCCTCAGTACTCTCATTTGCGAGATTTATTTTTCCTCTGAAGTTGACAGATGGGTCAGAATGGACTTGGCAAGGATGAACAAACAGATGTCCATCAGTCTCCATAAAAGTGAAGGGTTGAACCAGTTGAGTGTTTCTAAATTGGCTTCATAGATCTTTTTGTCTGCAGACAAAGAAACCTCATACTAGATCAACTTTGACTTTGAGAAAGGCTGTGGAGTTTGCTTCCTAAGACCGCCTCCCAGGAGGAGAGCCTGGGGCTTCCTTGGAGTTCACTGCCTCCCGAAAAGGATTGAGAGAGAGACTCTGAGGCTTTGTTCCCTTCCCCCAAGTGTGGAAATCCAGAAGGCAACCCTGAGAAGGAACCAAATGAAAGGAGGAAGAGATGCCCCACATGTCAATGTTTGGATAATATCAGCACCAACACGTTGTGGTCTGTGACAAAAGGGACAGCCAGAGAGATAATTGTCACCCAGGCCCCTTCCTTGTCTCACAAGGAAAGCTCATGACTAGTTCAGTTGCTCAGGGTTAAGACACTATTTAGCATGGAGGGTAAGGCTGTGGCGTGAGATAGACTTGGGCCAAGCCCTTGTTCCTGTTCTCACTCATTGTTTGTCCTTGGGCATACCACTTCATCTCTCTGAGTTTCAATTTCCTCATCAGTAAAATGATCAAAGTCCCTACATCATAGGGCTATTGTAAGATGGTATGGGTGCAAGTACTTAGTCCAGTGGAGGACACAGAGTAGGTATTGGGTAAGTGGTAACTGTGTTTTTGCTTTATGATTATGATCACTCCTTTCTGCTTTGAATTCTAAGTCCCTCCTTTCCTTGAGGGACTGTCTCAAGTCTCCTTCTTCTATGAAGCCTCTTGGACAAGTCCCTCCCTGATCATCTAACAAGGAACTGGTATCTTCACTGAGCCCCACATGCAGCCAGGAGCTTGGGAGAGGAGACAAAGATGACCCAAACACAAGTCCTGCCCTCGAGAGGGTTACGGTCTTAAGCAAATATGAGTTCAAACTCCTGCTCCACCACTTCATAACTGTGTGAGCTTAGCAAGAAATTTCACTTTTCTGAGGCTCGGCTTTCTCATCTGCACAATGAGATAATATTTCTACCTCTGTAGGTTGTATTGAATATGCAAAAAATTATTGAGAAAGGAAGGAAGGGAGGGAGGGAGGAAAAAAGTGCAGAAGCATGGAGACCAAACCATCCAAAGACATGAATGGGTGAATGAATGAGCGAATGAATAAATGAATGATATTTCTCCCTGCTATCTCTAGGTCCCACAAGGCATCCTCCTTCTGGCCTACAAGGCAGGATGCCTGCTGCCATATCATTATCATACTACCTGGAACGAGATTTCATTTCCCCCCTTTTACAGCCCTATGTTCAATAAGTGAAACTTGTTTAAAGGCCTCTTGCTCTAAGAAACGGCATTGGACAGAGCACCTGTGCCTTCGCCCATTTATGGGTATTAATAATACATAGCCAAAAGCTGCAGCTTTATTTTATTTTGTCCTCCAAGTCAAGTTCTTTAAATCAAATATTTAGGGAGGGAATATTTACCCTTACGTCTGCCAGGAAGTATTTCTAGTCTTAAAGGCAAAAGTACACAGTAGCAATTGCCAGCTGATATGCATGACAGCAGAAGTCAGAAGCAGCCCCTGTACCGCCCAAGGCCTGAGGCCAGCAGGAGAGGGTCCCCCCAAGACGTGGGGCTGCTCTGACTCTAATTCACAGTGCATCCAGCCCTGGCAGAGCCAAGGTCAGGGAAGCCCACCAGCTACCGGGAGAAAAAGGGTCTTGCCAGGAAGGCACGACCAGGTATGTGTGTGCATGAACCCAAGTCCACCCAAGGAAATGTTGTCTCTATGATTTGGCAGTCTGACATCAGCTTGATGGTGTGACCTGAATTTTGGAGGAAGGGATGAGCATTTGGAACATTGTTTCTATTCCTTCAAGTATTTATTATTCCACAAGTGATGATGACTGAGCAGGCTCTGTGTGAGGCTCTGAGCCAACTGCTGGGGATTCAGGGGAACCACCAACTCTGCACCTCCCCTCCTGGTGCTGCTAGTCTGGGAAGAAGTGGTGAAGAAGGCAGCTCCATTCGGCTGTGCTAAGAGCTATGGGGCAGCACAGGATGCCATGGGCACCCAGAAGAGGGGCACTCAGTGACAACAGCTGGCTATGTGCCAGGCACTGATTGGGCATCTCTTCCATTCTCATGGCCACCCTGGGAGGTGCCACCACAAGCATCCCCATTTTATAGATAAGAACCTGGGGGTCAGAAACAGGAGCTAGGCCAAGCTTCCCCCTCAGCTGGTAAGCAGAAGAGCGAGGATTTGAACCCGAGCAGTCTGACCCCGGAGGCCTCGTGCTCACCGCTGCACTGGACTGCGTCTTCCCCAGCCGGATGCCGGCTGTGGGGGGCACTGAGGTCCAAGCACGAGTGGCCAGCCTCTGTACAGCGCCCATCCTTCCATCCTTGCTGTGGGCAGAGTGGGGGGGGGGCAGGGGATCGGGAAGAGGAATTAAAAAAAACAAAAGCCCTGAGTTAAGAGTGAGTCTAACCCATTTGCAAAACCTAAAGAAGCTCCCTGCACGGAGCTTGGGAAGCTGGGGAGAGAGGTGAGAGACCCGGAGCGGCCTCCTGAGGCCAGTACAGAGCTTGGAGTTTATCCAAGGGTCCTGGGGAGTGGAGGGAGGGATCCGTGAGGCAGGGACACTGGAGAGACTGGCTCTGTGTTTTAGGACAATCACCCAAGAGGAGGGGACACAGACTGAATGGTCCTCAATTGCGGATGCCTGGCACCGAGCCAGGAGCAAGGGGTGCAGAGAAGAACAGTACACAGGGCCCTCTCTTGAGAAAGGACAGCAAACCAACACTTCCTGGGCACTTACTCTATGTCAGGCACTGGACTAGGCCCTCTGCACAGATTAGATCCTTAAGGGGAGCTAGTAAGTCCCCAGTGGACATGGGAGTCATCTGAGGTCTAAAGAGGTCAAAACATCCCCAGCCTAAGAGTGAAAACAAACACACCAATGGCCAACCACAGTGTACTATGGGAATAATAGTAACAGCAACTGTGGCTTCTCAAGTTCCGGTCACTGGGCCAAGCACTTTCCGTGCATTTTCCCAACAAATCCTCTCAACAGCACTGTAGGCAAGAGATCACTATTCCCATTCTACAGACGAGGAAACTGAGGCTCAGAGAGGTTAAGCAAATTGTCCTAAGGCACACAGGTAGCAAGGGCATAGCTTGTTCATTCTGCCGTTACGTTTCACTGTCTTCTCTCCTCTTTCTCCTGTTCTAAGGAGCACTGAGTGTACACAGGGAGGTGCTTAACCAAGGAGGCGAGGCTTGAGCTTTGATGATGAGATGGCGTTTCCCAAATTCTTGACAGCAAGCAGGGATGGACCCAGTGTAAGGAATGTGGTGGGGAATTTGGTTAGCGAGAAGCTGGGTTAGAACCTGGGGGGCATTGAACACCAAGCTGAGGAGTTGAGGCTTTATCCTGCAGGTGAGGGGAGCCCGTCAGGGAGCTGACTCCTGCAGGCTCGTGTTGGGAGGCTTTGGGGAAGAGGAATTGGAGTAATGGAAAAATGGCGGCCAAGACATTGCTTACTGTGGTCAAGATTTTGATGCATTCCTGTTTACGGAGCACTTGTTGTGAGTCAGGCACTGCACATACTTTCTCTCTAGTCTTCACGCTGCAAGGCGGGTGGCAGTGTCCCCATTGTACAGAAGGGGAAGTAGGAAAAGAAAAGAACACTGCACAGGCCCCTCTCTTGAGAAACAGCAGCAAACCAGCAGGAGGGAGTGTCCTGGAAGACGGTCTCTGTTGTGAAGCAGCAAATGGAAGGTGCTTCGCCTTCCTGCACCCACCCCCTAACCCGGCATCCTCCCAAAGACCCACGACCTCCCCTGCTGCCCTCCTGCTGGGCGCACAACTGGCAGTGACCTTGGTACCTTCACAGCTGTCCTCCACTGGCGCTTCCTGGGTGCCTACTGTGTGCTGCAGCACTGGGCTCTGGGAGGGAGTCCTGGACAAGACACTGAGCTTCCTGCTGAGCTCATCAAAAAGAAGCAAGTCACGCTGGCTCCTGGGCTCCCAGCCCCAGGGCCATCCCCACACCCTGCTCCCAGACACATTAGTGGCTGTGAACTAAATGCTGAAGTGTGGGTTTCCTGCTCTGTGGGATCCTGGGATCAGTTATCGCTGAGTCTGCAAGGCTTGCTCTAAGTGCTTGAGAGCTGGGGAAGGCGCCTGGAGAGGGGACCATCCCAAGACAGAGCACAGCCCTGCCCCATGGAGTTCAGCCACCACCATCGCCCACATTTAAAGATCTGAGAGGGAAGGTCATGCTCAAATGCATTGTTAAAGGCTCAACAGCAGACACTCCTTGCAAACTACAAATGGAGAAGGGTGTGGCGAGGGGCGGAAAGGGGTCTGGTTGAAATTGGAATCGAGAGTAGAATGAGGATTGTGGAAGAAAGCCAATGCCTTCTCTACCCCCACCCCCACCCCTGCCCCTTTGGCCAAGGATTAAGGAGTTTCAGAGGGTGCCCAGTTCCAGGGACCAGTCAAGTTCTATCCACATCTCCAAACATTTATTGAGAGTACACCTTGACATCAAGGTCACACAGGTGGTTGCCAGGGTCACCTTGTGGCTTTGAGAGTCAAGTGTCATGGACACCCACCTTCACTTCACTTTGTAGGTCAGACCCAAAGTCGCCTGCAGCCTCCCAGGGGGCTTGCTGGTGTGGGATTTGGATTTCTCCCAGTCCCCTCCAGCTCCCAGTGTGTGTTTCTGCTGCAACGACTCTGCTAAAGGGCTGCACACACTGTCCCTCTTTCGTGCAGCATCACCCAGACTGGACACATCCTGGCCCTCCTCTTCCTTCCCGCATCAGCACCCCTGCCCCAAGACTGTGTGCCAGGCAGAGCTGGCTGGAGGCTTTCTGGCCAACGGCAGGGTCCCCAACACCCTCCTACACACACACATCTCCATTCCATGCCATCAGTCTAGTCCCAGGCACTCTCCTGTCTTCTTGTGTGGTCTGGTGGGAGGGGGGTTCTAGCCTCATCTCCCCACCCACCCTCTTGCAATCTGAGATCTAACCACTGATATGTTTCCATTTCTTGAACATGCCTACTCCTTGCTGCCTCAGGGCCTTTTTACATGCTGATGCCTCTGTCTTATGCTCTTCCCCAAGACGTGTGGGGGGAGATGGTTGATCTGGTTTGGGGCATGTTGAGAGGAAGGGGCCCAGGAGTCTCCCAGATGGGGATGTGTGTGAGGCCGCAGGATCCGCTTAGGCTGGGGACACCAAGCTGAGCATCTGGCTTGGAGATGGCAGCTGAAGCCAAGGGCAAGAAGATGGGCTGGAGAGAGAAGTGCTCCTAGCTCCTTCCAGCTCTTGACAATGAGTGATTTCACAAGAGCTGGAAGCTATCTTTGCGAGGGGCAGGGGAGGAGTGGAGTCCGTGCTCTCAGCAACAGCTGCAGGAGTGGGAGGGAGTCAGACGGAAGGAAGGGGCTTATTATCTTCCATCTCCTTGCATCAGGCATCACTCAGGTTGGCATCTGATTGCTGCTCTAATGAAAGGGCATGCCCAGGGCCTCAGCAGCCTGCAATCAGGGGCTGCCAGGGCTAGGCTGGGCTCCCAAAGGCCACTGGTTCCATCTCCTGAAACCTGGCAGGTTTGAGCCTGATGTGAATTCAGGGGTGCGTGTGGATTGCAGCATGGATTTTCATGGAAGCCACTGGCCTTTCAGAGGGACAGGAACCCGCTGAATGTTCACAAGGAAACTATTTTTGAGGAAAAAGGAAAGGACTGGGGTGTTCAACCCACAGAAGAGAAAGCCACAACTCCTAGGACACTGCCTGGGAGCAAATGTGATCTGGGGGTGACAGCCGGAAGCTCCCTGCCTCTGCAAGCAAAGTCTGAAGATCTCTGAAGATATTGTTTTAGAGGGACTGCAAATCTAAAAGTAGGAATCAAATAAGGTGACTTTTTTATTACACTTATTAGGTTATACCAAATGTCTTCTCTGCTTAGCTACAACATGACTTTCAACGGTGGAAAAGAGAAAGACAAGGAAACTTGGACAGCCTCTTATGGCCCATCAGGAATTCGCCAGCTTGGGGAGGCTGGGAGGCTATCTCCTTGCCCCAATGGCAATACAGAGAAGGCAGATAGGGGAGGGGAGATTTGAAATCTTCTTATCGCCAGGTCTGGAAATAGTAAAACAGCAATCAGCAAACCCACAACGGCAGATTTCATTAATGGCCCCAATTCTTCTTCCTTCCCGTAGGGATTGACTTGCATCCCCAAAAAGACATGTTCAAGTCTTAACCCTGGTTCTGTGACTGTGAACTTATTTGTAAATAGGAAACGTGTGTTACTAGTTAAATTGAAGCCACCCTGGATTAAGGTGGACCCTAATCCAATGTGACTGGTATCCTTTTTTTTTTTTTTTTTTAATCAAACAATATATTACACAATATATTTGGTTCATAGTAATGCATTCATACAGTATTTGTCCTTTTGTGTCTGGCTTGCTTCACTCAACATGATGTCCTCCAGGTTCATCTGTGTTGTCATATGCTTTATGACTTCATTTCTTCTTACAGCTGCATAATATTCCATCGTGTGAATAGACCACAGTGTGTTTATCCATTCATCTGTTGATGGACACCTGGGTTGTTTCCAACTTTTGGCAATGGTGAATAATGTGGCTATGAACATCGGTGTGCAGATGTCTGTTCGTGTCACTGCTCTCAGTTCTTCTGGGTATATACCCAGTAGTGGTATTGCAGGGTCATGTGGCAAGTCTATATTCAACTTCTTTAGGAACTGCCAAACAGTCCTCCATAGTGGTTGTACCATCCTGCATTCCCACCAACAGTGAAGAAGTGTTCCTATCTCTCCACATCCTCTCCAACACTTGTAGTTCTCTGTCTTTTTAATAGTGGCCATTCTGATAGGTGTGAAATGATATCTCATTGTATCCTTTTAAGAAGAGAAAAATTGTACAGAGAGAGAGAGAGAGAGATGGCCCTGTGACACAGGCAGGGATCGAGTTAAGCCACCCACCAGAAGCCAAGGGAGAGGCAAGGAACAGATTCTCCCCTTTCAGAGGAAGCATGGCCCTGCTGGTACCTTGATTTCCAACTTCTAGCCTCCAGAACTGCGAAACAAGACGGTTTGGTGCTTTAAGCCAGCTAGTCTACCCCGGCAAACTAAGACACCTCCCTGTATCTTTGCCCTTTGATATGTAACCCTTCAGAGCCCTCCTGCTGAGGGAGGAGGGCATATGCCCCATCCTTTGACTCTGGGCAGGGCCATGTGACTTGCTTTAGCCAATAGCATGTTAGCAGGCCCGTGACACACCCTAAGCTTAAGAAGTGCTTCTCCATTTTATAGGCACAGAGACTGGAGCGCTGAAAGGCTGGACAGCTCACCTGGGCTGCACACTCTAAAAAATGTAGCCCGGATCAACCTGGTGTCTCAAGTCCAGATCATGGGAGCTTTCTGCTGCTACTGGATGCTTTTGAGACAGAGTAAGGAAAGCCAATGAAGAGCTGTTAGCATGCATCCCATTCTCTGTTTAAAAGTAGTGTTTTTTAACTGAAATTTTTACTCATATAATTGTAGAGTCACATGCAGTGATAAAAAACAATACAGGGGGATTGCCCTTTACCCAGTTTTCCCCATTGGTAACATTTTTCAGAACTATAGTGTAGCAGTTTAATACTGTTTATGAATTCCAAAAATAGATATTAGATTATGTTTGTGGACTGGTCTGGTCCTCTGGGCATATGAGATTGGATTGGATACACTGGTTTCACTTTTACTTGATTAAATAATGATTAAGGCTTTGATTGGGCCACATCAGTAGGACGTTCAGTCCCCAACCCCTTTGTGAGTAGAAATTCACAGAGAAAATGGCATGGCAGAGGAGAAAGTTAGAGTTTTAATGCTGGAACCCCAGGAAGTAAATGCACAGAGAAGCAGATGATACATGAGGAAAGAGAGAAGGCTCCATTAGACACAGCAGAGGTGCTGGGAAGAGAGATGAGCCATTCGCCTGATAGTTTACACCTGGCCTTGTGGAGAGAGCAGAGCAGCTGAACCCAAAGAGAAACAAGCTGCAGGAGAGAGATGAGATTTATCCCAGCCTACAGCTGATAATGGTAGAAGCTGGGACCACGGAACCTTAAGAGAGAGAGGAAGGCTGGACCCTTGCAGACATCGGCAGCCATCTTGCTCCAACACTTGGCAATGGACTTTGGTGAGGGAAGTAACTTATGCTTTATGACCTGGTAACTGTATGCTTCTACCCCAAATAAATACCCTTTATAAAAGCCAACCAATTTCTGGTATTTTGTATCAACACCCCTATGTCAGTCAGCCAAAGGAGTGCAGATGTAAAATACCAGAAATCGGTTGGCTTTTATAAAGGATATTTATTTGGGGTAGAAGCTTACAGTTACCAGGCCATAAAGTGTAAGTTACTTCCCTCACCAAAGTCTGTTGCCACGTGTTGGAGCAAGATGGCTGCCGACATTTCCAAGGGTTCAGGCTCCCTGGGTTCCTCTCTTCCTGGGGTTTGTTTCTCTCTGGGCTCAGCTGCTGTGCTTTCTCCACAAGGCTAGCTGTAGACTATCAGGCAACTGGATCTGTCTCTCTCCCCAGGGCTGTTGTCTTTCTGCTCCTCTGTGTGTTTACTTCCCAGGCTCCAGCTCTAAACTCCAAGCTCCCTTCTCTGTGGTGTGGTTTCTCTGTGAGTCCCCACCCACCAAGGGGGCAGGGATGCAACATCTTACTGACGTGGCCCAATCAAAGCCTTAATCATTATTTAATCAAGTAAAAGTGAAACCTCTGAATCCAATATAATCTAATATGCCCAGAGGAACAAACTACTTTACAAACATAATCCAATATCTATTTTTGGAATATTGATATTGATACTGATACAATCTACCAATTTTATTCTGTATTCTCTTCAATTGTATCATATGCATAGGTTCATGAACTCACTGCTGCACTCAAAATACTAAGGAGTTCCATTCCAAAGAATTCCTCCTGTTGCCCTTTTAAAAGCTCACCCACTTCCCTCTCCCCACCCCCATACCTAATCCTTGGCAACTGCTAATCTGTTCTCCATTTCTGTAATTTTGTCATTACAAAATGTTATATAAATAAAATTATACTGCAAACAATTTATTAAGGACGGATTTTTCTTCCACTCACAATAATTTCCTGGAGATTCATCCAATTCATTGCATGTATCAGGCGTTTGTTTATTGCTGAATGGTGTCCCGTCATGTGTATGTACCACAGCTTGTCAACATGGTGAAGGGCATCTGGGCTGATATCAGATTTGGGTTATTAAAAATAAAGCTGCTATAACCAAAAAAAAAAATTGTTTTATGATTGGCCTCTTCTGAACCTCTCCCATCACCATGACAAAGACATGCCCTGAGCTAGCCCACTGGAGCTAAAGTCAAGCCCTAGTTCCAGGCACATGAAATAAAACCAACTAAATCCAGCAGAACTGTCCAGCTGTGAAGTCTGCATCATCCAACACCCAGCCAAGCCACAGAACCATGAGAATAAACCATTATTGCTTTAAGTCTCTGAGCTTTGGAATAGTTTATTATATCACAGTTTTAAATAGTTAAACGGCACTTCCACCCAGAATCATATCTTGCACCCAATCTTTCCTTTGCTTTCTCTACTACCTCCCATGCACCCCAAACTTCACTGAGCAAGACCTGCCTCCCATACTCTCTCAGGAGGCACGAATCCTAAAAAATATTTCTTCCCAAGTACAGTGACCATGAGCATTGGGGGCCTTGAGTTCCAGTCCTGGTATCATCATCTCTTTAAGTCTTAATGTTCTCATCTGCAAAACAAGTAGAACGTAGTTCGAAAAGCCTGTGATATTTATAGGGCGCTCCTCATGTGCCAGGCTCTATGGTATGTCTTTGCACAATGCTGGAAGGTAGTTACTGTTATTATTTACATCTGAAACTCAGGGAAGCAGCATGACTTATCCAAGCTCACACAGTCAGTGAGAGAAAGAGCCAGGATTTAAACCAGGATTTTGAGCCCTAAACCCAAAGGTTTGAATCCTGGCTCACTCAACTTCCATTCGCCCATTCTTCTAGTGTGTTCCCAAACTACAGAGGTGAGATCTACAAGCTACTTTTCCCCAGACTCCCTTTTAGCTAAGTTTCCAAATGTGGCACAGATACTGCCAACCAGATGCCCTCATGTAAGCTTTGAAGGCAGAAGTGGAGCATCGTGGAGAGGAGGACACGTGTCACCTGCTGCTTGGGCAGACAAGCCCAGTCGTGGATGTTTCTGAAGCAGCTCAGAAAGCTCCCAGAGGTTGAGCCCTCATTTCATAGCTGTGAAGAGCAGGGCACAGGGCATCCATTTTGCTGGCTTGAATCGTGGGGGTGTGACTTTGCTCTAGCCAGCAGCTGTGGTGGGGATGTCTCAGTGTGGCAGGCACCTCCCTGATTAGGCAGTTTCCTTGGTGGCCCAGTTCTGTGTGTGCTTTTGGAAGATGCTCCTGAAATTTTAACCTAGACTCTGTTTCTGTGGTATACCCAATGATTAAGTGATGTAATCCTCTGACGTGAGAACCTTTGTGACTTTGCACCCGAACCCCAAACAGTACAAATCTAAACATTTCCTCCAACTCGGTTATTCAAACACAGCAAAACTGAGACCCTGAGAAAGCAAGAGACTTAGCCAAGGTCACCTGGGCGTCAGCATGACTTGGGCCTTCCGATTCCACACCTGTGCTCTTTTAAGCCAACCTCCAGCGACAGAGGGAAGGTAAAAGCTGGGAAGTGTTGCAGGAGGAACTCAGGAGTCCTGTTGCAGGGCTTACTTCAGACAATGATTCTGTTGGCCTGGGGAGAGCGATGTCTTTTCTTGATTTAGAAAAACCTGTGTGTTTTGGCAATGAATTCTCCAAGGAAGATCTTTGGCCTGAAGCATTTCCTCCCCCCTGTAGCCCCCTGCCACCCCTACAGGTGGCTGGACCAAGAATAGGAAATTATTGGAAAAAATAATCAAAGTTTGATACACTGTTTAAATGCAATAAATACAAGTCCTAGGAGACACAAGCCTCCAAAACTAACCAGATTTGTCAATATTAAAAACCATCTCAGTAAGGATGATAAGTGGCTGCCTCTGGTGAGTGCAATTGTGGGAGGAAGGGCCCTATTGCTTTTCAGTCATATCATTTGATTTTTAAAACATGTACATGTATTATTTCCATTAAACAATATTTAATTATTAAAATAATAGCTAATATGCATGCAAATGGTTATATATCCATTATATATTAGTATAGTATACACATTTTAATATATATGTATTTGGAAAGTCCTAATTTCATAATAAAGGACAGTCATATAAATTGAATACATTTGGCTTTATGAAAAACTGATTTTAAAAATGCCTGCCATGGTAGGTAACTACTCCTGAATTTATCATCTTTGGGGTTCAAAAAAACAGTTTATCTTATGCCTACTACATCTCTGTTTTGGTTGTTTGTTCCCATACCAGCCCTTACTGGTTTACAGTGGGATGTCTTTTTTGCTTGCATTCTCTTTTGTTTTATTTTTGCAAGACTTGGCCTTTCCATAGATTATCATGATGTGAAGGGCACATTTTTCCGGGCCTGCTCTAAGGAACTCTGCACTAAATGCAAAGAGCCTTAAGGAGATCTCTTCTCTCCCACAAGTTTCGCAGGTTTGGAGTACAACCATCAAGCTCCAGAACGACAAAAGCATGGTGAGCAAAGCTGCAATTGCAGAGGGGTGGCTGTGGGCTTCCCACCCAGATTATAAGCCTAGCCGTACCTCATTCCTCAGATCTCGGTCACGCCTGCCCCTTCGCCCTGGAACTTCGGTGGCTGAGACTGGGCGTGGCATTCAAGGCCTTGCCGAGAGTAGGACAGCCTCAAAGGACCCGAAGACTGGCCCCAGCCTACTTTTGAAATTGTATTTCTTGCCTACTCCCTCTCGCAGCCCTCACCCCAAGCAAATACACTTGCCCTGCGTGTTCTTCCCACAATATCTTCACCTGCTCTGTTCTGTCCTCCCCACAGGTCCAAATCCTTCAAGGTCGCCTGAAATCATGAAATCAAAGCATTTGCATGTGCCCGAGGACACCTTCAAGGATTGGAAAGTAGCCAGCACTCACTGACTGACCCTTATACAGTAAGTCCTTTGCATCCATTTTCATTCATTCTGCAACCACCCTATAAGGCCCACCTGAAAAATCAGGAAAATGAGGGAAATGAAGTAATGTGCGCAAGGCCCCACTAGCGAGCAGTGAAGCCAGGGTGGGTGCCAGGCCGGGCCTCGGCAGACACACCCTTCCCTGGGTTCAGGGAGGCAGCAGGTACCCTGTAAATAAGCGTCCTATAAACATAGGCCCCCCTTGGGATTCCCATCGCCGGCTCACTCCCAGCCAAGGCGCTAGGTCTGTGTCTCTGCTGCCCAGGAATACAGGAATCTGGGGGCTGATGGGCCGCAGTTCTCCTAAGTAAGACACAGGATTAAGTCAAGTTTGCCAAAGAGAAGGAAAATCTTTGCCCCAGTCTCAGGAGGAAATAAATGAAACCAATGCTCAGAGCAGAATTTCAGTCCAAAGAACCAATTGCTGAACGTCTGAGACTGGCCAGGTGTGAAGTTTGTTCCTTTGTTCTGGGCCCCGTGCCAGTGCCTGCTGGAGGGCTTCAGAAATGCACTTAGCTGGCCCAAGCTTGGACCTATCCATTGCTCCCCAGGTTTGGACTGAAAAGGGGGCGGGGCAGGGAAGCGGAGCAGCTGGCTTGGGAAACGCTGACAGGTTTGTAAGCGTCAGTGTGGGGCTACAGCCCAGGTCTCCCTCCTCCGAGGAGTCTCCCTGGGCCCCAACTGGGTTCCCACACAGTGCTGGGCCCCCCAGGACTTCCACAGTGCATCGTAACTGCTTCCTTACCTGCCTCCTACTCAGCACTGGGAGGTCCTCAGGTGCAGGGACAGTGTCTCCTTCTATCTTGGACCCCCAGTAACCAGCACAGGGCTTGAAATAGCCTAGTTGCTCAAATAAAGTTGGTGGAAGGAAGGGAAGGAAAAGATAAGAAGGCAGACATTCAATAGGAAGCAGGTAGCGGGGTTAAAAACAATTGGTTTGACTTTGAATTCCAGGAATGCAATTCCAGGAATTAGGTCTAATTCCTAGGTGACCAAGAGACACAAGCCTCGTCCTCCATGGGGCACTGGGCACAGGACGTTCTGGGATCTTCAGGATGCAGGAGGGCTGACAGATCCTGTCCTTCACCACAGTCACTGTCTTCATCTTCATGAACCCAATTTTCTCCATCAGCTACTCCACTCCCTCCCCTGCACACACACACACACACACACACACACACACCAGCCACAGTCCACACAGAGCCCAGGCCTCTGAAAGTTCTCCTGAGATGGGGAGTGATGTGATGATCCCCCCACATGCGCAGAGGTGGAGTCAGAATCTTCGGCTCACCATTATCCTGGGTTCATTCCCCGACAGTGCAATTCTCAGCTCCAGCCTTCTCCTTGAACCCTGCCCCTTCTCTCCCAGCCGCTGCCCCTGCACCTGACCTCCTGCCTCTCTTGAAGCTTCTCCAGCTGCCTTCTGGCTGTCTCCACCTATAACTACCACATGGACAGGGACAAAGGAGACAGTATCCCTAGTCCCCCACACCCTGCAAAGCTGGTCCTGGTGGGAGGGAGGGAGGAAATAAATACATTTGTGATGGGGTCTTGATCTGCCCGTTTGGTCTCCCAACTTACTGCCGATGAAGTGAGTGGTTTTACCAGAATGGGTCATGAAATCCTGCTTGGTTCCTCAGTTTCCCCAAAGAGAAGAAGACAAAAGAAAGAATCATCTGCAGGGTGATACAGAGTCAAACAAGCCCAGGTTTGAAGGCCATTCATTGTACAAGACTCTGCCCTCACCTGCTGCCAAGACCGGGCCAGAAGCAAGCACAGCACAAGCAGCATCAGGCCCATCTTGGAAACCGAAGCGCCTACCCCTAAAGCCCTGGGCTTGGCGGTGGGGCTACTTCATCCTGGGCTCGGGGACAGTATCACTCAAGGTACAGGGAGACATGAAATTCACAAAGCATCTTCTCTTGAAAGACAGCATCTCACTTAACCATCTGGTGAAGAAATCGAGGACCAGGGAAGCTAAGTAGCCAGTCTAAAATCATGTGGCCTATCGTGATAGAACAACATCAACCTGGAACCCAGGTCTGTCAGAGTCCTAACACTTATCATACCTGCCGCGCGCTCCTAAAAACACTTAAATTTCCAACATTAAGTCCCATTTTCTAACTTAGCACATGGTAAAATTTCCTTGACAATAGTCCAGGCTTATATCTCAGGTTGCCTTATGGCATCAGCACTCACCAGTGTCTTGCACATGGCAGATGCTGAGTAAACAGGTGTTGTTGGCTTCATGGTGGAGATGGGGGCCCAGGATAGTACAGACAGCCCAGGATTGGGGGCCAGAAGACCAAAGTCACATCCAGTGCCAGCCTCTAACTCACTTTGAGTTTTTGCTGAACACTTATCTTCTCTCTTCCACAGTTTCCAAATCTATGTTCATGCTCAGTCTTGAATGGCATGTCCAGGTATTCTTTATTAAACAATGTATTTGGGGCACTTACTGTGTGCCTGCTACTGTGCATGTACTTTCTACACTCCAAGTCATTGAATCCCACACAAAATTGCTGGAGCCATTCTAACTGGGAGGAAGAGAAATCTCTTTGAAGTCAAATGACTTTGTTTGTTTTGTTTGTTTGTTTTGTAAGATTGGCAATAAGGCCTGTTATGTATTCATTCATGGGAAACTTCAGATTGTTTGCACTAAAATTTTCTATGGCAATTACTTGTTGGATCTTTGTGTTTTTGTGTTGGAATAAAAAATTCTGAGAAGGAGCCAAAAATGTGTAGCAATTGCTTAGTCTTTGGGGATATCTAAATGGAATGGTATATGGAATTGTAACTGAAATTTTCTATAATCCAGTTGTACTTTGGTCTTTTAGGGCTGATTCGTGTAGAGCACATCCCAGTTGATAAGTGGGGGCATTTCATGGTGTCATGGACATTGTTTTTTCTGGGTGAAGGTTTTCATGCTTTTATGTCTATGTGAATAATTTTGATAAGACCGAGGAACTAGCACCCTGGTTTAAAAGTATGTACCCAAAGGCCTCTAAAATATTGGAAGGGGAGGAAGTTATAGAGTTAATAATGACTCTACTAAAAAGGAAAATGATAAAGAGGTAAGGAAATGGGTTAAAAGGGTGAGGTTCCAGTAGAGAAAACTAAAAAAGGTTTTAATCCAAACCTTGAGCATTGGTATTTGCCTATATTGGGACTCTGATTGTCATCTATATTAGGTATGAAGAGGTTCTATCTCGATTTCAACCTGAGGGCAAACTGCAGTGACTACCCACCTCCCTGTGTGGAATGCAGCATTTGCAAAACTACACAGTATAGGGGTGCTGGGTACAAGAAGAGCTGAAATCTAGAACTAGAGAAGCCAGTGAGGCAGGTTTGCCTCTGCACAGCATATAGACCCTTTCTAAGAGTTCTGGTCAGAACTTTACTCTTGACTCCAGAGTACACGAAAATGCAGTGGAAACAATGGAGTTTGTCAGCCACTGGGTGGCCAAGTGATGAGAAATTTTAAATTTAGAGAAGATGACACAACAGTTAAAAATAAACTGAGAGGGGAAGCAAATATGGCTCAAGCAATTGGCCTACCGTCTACCATATGGAAGGTCCAGGGTTCAATTCCCAGGACCTCCTGGTGAAAGGCAAGCTGGCCCACATGGAGTGCTGGTCCATGCAGGAGTGCTGGCTCATGCAGAGAGCTGGTGCAGCAAGATGATGCAACAAGAAGAGACACAGAGGAGAAAAAATAAGAGACGCAGCCAACCAGGGAGCTGAGTTGGTGCAAGAGATTGAGTGCCTCTCTCCCACTCTGGAAGGTCCTAGAATCAGTTCCCGGTGCCGCTTAAAGAGAAGACAAGCAGACACAGAACACAGAGAGAGCAGACAGTGAGCGCAAAACAACAAGGGGGAAGGGGGTAGAAATAAATAATAAATTTTTAAAAATGAATAAACTGAGCAATGGCAAAACCAAGAACAGTGAGATCACAAAGTAGGCCGAGGCCATCTATGGTGGTCAAAGAATATTGCTTCTGGAAGCCAGTATTCAGCTAGTTGATTCTTTACATTGCTTAGTATTCAGAACCATAATATTTGAGAGTATTATTCTTCTAATGTTATTCACCCATAATAGTAGCAAAGCAATAAGAAGAAAGGTAGGAGGAAGGAAGGAGGGATGGAGGGGAGGAAGAAAGGAAGAAAGGAAGAGAGGAAGAGAGGAAGAGAGGAAGAGAGGAAGAGAGGAAGAGAGGAAGGAAGGGAGGGAGGGAGGGAGGGAGGGAGGAAGGAAGGAAGGACAAATGAGGAAAATCACAAATTAGCTCCTTTTTATAGAGAGAACACAACTATAAAAGGACACCTGGGGAAAGTGAGGGACTATTGAGTGAGAAGTATTGTTTGGAGTAGGGGAAATCTATGGATTAGAAGGATGAAAAATTATCAGGGTAGCTAGAAAAAAAAAAAATCAGTGGTTAGTAAATTTAGGAGAAACTCTGCAGATCCACCATACCTTAGAAGGATATGAAATAAGGAAGAAAAAAACAACTGTGGGACAGTTATACTTTTTTTAATCTCAAGAGAGAAGCCCACTTGGGAGAGGCAAAGTCTCCATCAAAGCTGCCTGCTAGTGTTCTATTCCCTGGTGCTCTGAAAATAGGAATGCCACTTTACAGTAATGACATTACCAAAGGGGAAAGATGCAGGAAATGAAGAAACAGCAACAGGAGGGGTATGGGTTTCCTACTGCTGCTGTAACTAATTACCACAAACCCAACGGCCTAAGAGAACACAAATTTATTAGCTTACAGTTCTGCAGGTCAAAAGTCTGAAATGGGTGTCACTGGGCTAACATCAAGGCATTGACTGGGCTACCTCACTTCTGGAGGCTGTAGGGGAGAATCCATTTCCTCGGCGTTTCCACTTTCTAGAGGCCACCTGCATTCCTTGCCTTGTGACCTCGTCCTCCATCTTCAAAGCCAGCAGAATAGCATATTCAAATCTCTCTCTGCCTGACTCCTCTTCTCCCTCCTTCTACTCTTTCTTTTAAATAAATTTATTTTTATTTTTTAAAAGATACTTAGATTACATAAATGTTACACAAAAAATATAGGGATTCCCATATGCCCCACCTCCCACACCTCCCACAACCTCCCACATGGACCCTGTGATTGCATTGGGTCCATCCAGATAATCCAGGGTAATCTCCCTATTTTAAGATCAACTGATTCATGACTTTAATTCCATCTGCAGCCTTAATTCCCCTTTGCTGGGTAGCATGGCATACCCACAAGTTCCAGGAATCAGGACATGGATAACTTGTGGTGGGGGCGGGGCATGATTCTGTCTCCCCCAGGGAGGAACCACATGAGGTACAGTAGCACCTTCCAAGGAAAAGGTCTGGGGAGGAGTAAGGGAAGAGCTGTGTTGCAGACAAAAGTGATATAAAGGCAAAGACTGCCTTGTGGCCAGCTTGAGCTCTAGCCTAGAGAAAGATTTACCTTCCAAGTCTGGTGGACCTGTTGTTTCTCCAGCTAGCTCTAATCAGAGTCTGTAGCCATTTGGCAGTTTGATGTAGTTATGAATTCCAAAAATATATATTGGATTTTGCTTGTAAACTGGTCTGCTAATCTGGGCATGATTAAGTTATGATTAGGGCGTTAACTGGGCCATGTCAGTAGGGCATTGAGCACACACACACACCCCTTGGTGGGTGGGAGAATCAAATATAAAAGGCAAGGCAAAGGACAGAGGGAAGAGTTTTTGAGTTGCATTTTGATGTTGGAGTTTTGATGTTGGAGAGAAGGCCCCGGGATAGAGATGAGCCATTAGCCTGAGAGTTCACAGCTGGCCTTGTGGATAGAAGCAAAGCCTAGAGAGCCTAATAGTCTACAGCTGACCTTGTGGAGGAAACAAAGGCACTGAGCCCCCAGAGAAACGCAGCCCCGGGAAGAGAGGAACCCAAGAAGCCTGAACCCTGGCAAATGTCGGCACCTGTCTTGTTCCAACACGTGGCAACGGACTGTGGTGAGGGAAGAAACTTATGCTTTATGGCCTGGTAACTGTGGAATTCTACCCCAAATAAATACCCTTTATAAAGACCAACCAATCTCTGGTATTTCGCATTAGCACCCCTTTGCCTGACTAATAGAGAGTCTATGTTGAATAATAAATCAGGACGCGACATATCCAAGTTGCCTAGCCAGGGTGACTCATCAGCATCACTGCCTAGGAGCAAAATTACAAATTCTCCTCAGCCAGGACAGAGAAAGCAGATGCTCACTCTCCTGGGGCAGGCAGGGCTCAGAGCAGGGGAAGCCCAGTGTTTAGATTATTTCCCTTGTCTTTACTGATACCTCAGAGAGTTGGGCCCATCCAGAGGCGGGGAGAGGACCAGGAGCCAACAGTAGGCTTTATTACTAGACCTGTTCTAAAGATGAAGAAACTGAAGCTTAGAGAGATTAAGTATCTTGTCCCCAATCACCTGGCTAGTAAGTGGTATAGCTGGGACTTGAATCCAGATCTGCCTGACCCCAAAGCCTACTTGTTCATTCAATAAGCACTTAGATGTCTACTATGGGTCTGCCATTACATTGGGTTATTGGTACTCAGATATAAGACACTGCCCCTACTTTCAATGGATTTGATAAATAATCTGGCATTTATTCAGATAATTAGATATAACCGCATAGGTGTTTCTAGATCAGGAAACCTGGGAAGCTGTGGGAGCTCATAGAAATGACAACTCACTGTACCTTGTTGGCCAGGGAATGTTTTCCAGAGAAAGAGACATCTAAGCTGTGTGGATAGAATTAGGTAGGAAGTATCCACATGAAGAAGTTAGGAAAGGCATTTAAAGGAGAGGCAATAGCTTGGGAAAAGGCAAAGATATAAGAAAGATCACAGAGCAAATGAGAAACCAGAAGGAGTGAGCAAGGTTGGAGAATGTGGTAAATTGGGGTCAAGGCTAGTTATGAGAAACTAGGCTAGGAAGGCAGGCAGGAATCAGGTATCAAAGGCCCCTGAATGCCTAGCTAAGTGCTTAGACCTTATCCTATGCCCATGGAGCCATGGAAGGCAAGTGGCATGATCCAATTTAATTTGTGTTTCCTAAAGATCATTCTGGCAACCTCTTGGTTGAATAAGGATTAAGGACAAAGCCTTAAGTCAGAGACCTGCCTCAAGTGATTGTGGCTGTAATTCAGGGGAGAAGATGAGAGTCTGGATTTCAGGTGTGGCAGGTGTGGTAAGGAGCCGGTGGAAGATATTAAGGATGGACAGTTAACAGCACTTGGAATCTAACTGGATTTTGGTGGTGAGGGAGGTGAATACATCCAGGAAGACACAGCTATTTGGGGCTTGGGTGGAAAGGAGAAGCCAATCAGTGAGATACTGAGTACAACAATATTTGGAACAAAATAAGATGAGTTAAATGCCAGGCCATCATAGGCAAACAGTTATTAGCTGTGTGATCTTGGAATGTCACTTAGCCTCTCTGAGGTCCAGTTTCTTCCTTCCTCAAATGGAAATAAATATCTATCCCTGGAGTTCTTGAGAGGGTGAGATGAGATGATGGATAGGGACTCAGTTCATAGACTCTAGGGTGATGAGGAAGGGGTAATCAGCTTTCAATGCTGCTCAGTTCTGCTATAATTGGATGGATTGGGGGTCCTCTCTTCCTCTGACCACTCTCCCATCGGAGAGACCCCCTTGTCAGGGAGAGGCTACACCTTGGAGATCCACAGCTCCTGAATGCCTAGGTCCCAGCTCCTCTGGGGTGGTGGGCAGGGAGGCAACTGTGAACTAATGAGGATTTGCATAATGGTCTATATTGGGTCTGCCACCCAGTCTCCCACCAGGACTCTGGTGGCAGGATGGCAAGGAAGGCTGATGCTGGTGTGAAAACATGGCAAGGAATGCATAAGCTCACGATTCCCTTTCCAGAAGCACTTGTTGTTTGACCCCAGGCCCATGCTGGTCAGTGCCCTGGATGAAAGTATAGTCCCACTAGGGTGACAACATGAAGAGAAGGAGGTGTCAAACCAGTCCATTCAAGTCCACTATCAACCACTCTCATCTAATGCTCACAACATCTTCTGTGAGGCTGGCAGGGCTGGGAATCTTAATCCCAATTTATGGAAGAGGAAAGTGAGATTCCAAGAAGAAAATGGCTTGACCAAGCTCACAGAGTTGAGGAGCCGTAAAGCTTAGCCTTGAATGTGGCTCCTCGTCCTCCTGCACTCTTTCCTCTACATGTAAGCATTCATTCATTCAGCTTTTGAAATTACTCTAACATATGTGCTATAACTATGTCAAAGTGTCATGCACAGAGGCGGTTAGATATTACCTGTAGGAGGAAGGGAGGAAGGGAACAAGGGTAGTAGCAAGGTGGAAAGAACAGAGACTTTGAATTCAAGGTCCAGATCTGCTCTTCCTACCTGTGTGAACTTGGACACGACATTTTACCCTCACTGAGCCCCGTTTCCTCATTTGTAAGATGGGTGTGAAATGAGTACTTGCCACTAGGGTTGTTGTGAGGGTTAAATAGGAGCATATATTAAAGCATTGAATACAGTGCCTCACACACAACTGGCACTCTATACAAATTTGTTCAGTGAAATAATTAAGAAAAAGCCTCATGGGGAAGGTGACTCAAACTTGGGTGGTGAAGAGTCATCATTTTATATTTATATGCAGTCTCAAACAAGTAACTCCAGCACCCAATCCCCCTAAAGAAATTTATTTTTCCCCTAATATCCAGATGTCTCTGAGGAATTATGGTCCATTGAGCAATTCAACTCACCACCACCACCACCATGATGCCAGAACAACTATGGTTTCACTAATTACAAAGGAAGAAATATAGATCTGAAGGAAGACAGGAGAATGGATGCACTCCAAAGAGCTCTTCTGTTCCCCAAAATCTGTCTTTCCACTTAACTGCAGGAACTGGGACTCGTTTACCATTTGCACTTCGGCTCAAGAATAAAGAGACTTTGATTCTAGTGCTGCCTCCATCAAATGACCTGTGACTTGGGCAAAGTCAACTCGCCACTCTGAGACTCATTTTGAAGCAATGATAACAACATTGTCCCAAAAGCAGGTGATCTACCTTAACTTTGATTCTCCTGAAGCACAGCTTATTGAGCACCTGTGTATGCATGATCCTCTTTTAGATGCTGAGACTGTGATGATCTTCTGCCCTACAGAAGATTCCAGGCTAGTGGAGGAAGCCATGTGTAGAAGATTGCATTATTGTTCAAATTATTCACCGTTCCTCCTTGCAAGAGGAGCATACCTTGGACATATGACTTGCTTTTCTAGTAAAATGTGACTAGAAGTGATAGTGCCCTTGCTCAGCAGAAGTTTTAAGACTTATTATGTTGTTTCCTCATATTTCTTTTCCCTCTGCTGCAAGAACAACAATGTCCTAGATAGATCTGTTTCTTGAGCCTAAGTCGTGGAATAAAATTATGTAGGACAAAGCCACGGCTAACCTGTGATGAACACGAAGCATTCACAAGAAATTGACCTTTTTTGTAAGTCACTGAGATCTGGGGATTTTTTGTTACCAAAGCATAACCTAGCCTATTCTGACTGATATAGAAATTGGAACTGGAAGTATAGTGATAAAATAATAACAATAACAATAATAACACCTAAAATTTATGGCATTAGCTTCAGGGTCAGGCAGTGGGCAGTGGGAAAACTCATTGGAGGCTGGAAATAAAGTGACTCATGATATATAGTGGTGGAAGACTTGGTAAAATGGTTGCCTGCAATAAGTTGAAATACAGCAAATAGGCCAAATGAGCTTGTGGATTTTGGTGAACAATTTGGAAACATAATATTAGTAGCATGCCTTGGTTCTATTAGTTGCATTTGATAAACTAGTTAATAAAGAGAGAGCTCAGAAATGATTTGGTCAGTTTTAAAGGAAGAATGAAAGGGAATAGAAAGGGTCCAGAAATTCCATCATTTGCATAAATGGAAGATTCACTTTCTTTTCATTTCCAACCAGTAATAGATTTCTTTTTTAAATCAAGGTTGTGATCATAAAACATCTTTTGTTAAAATCTCAAAATTGAATAAGTCAGTACTCAGTAATCCCTTTCTATGGGACAAAGTGATTCAAGGAAAAGAGATTAATATAGCTCTTCTCCAGAAGTCTGAGAATCCCAAAGTAGCTGCGATTGAGATGAGAGAGAGGTGTGTCTTAAAATGAACTGTGGGTGTGACTATTAGTACATAAAGCTGACTGGGATCAAATAGATAAGAACCTGGCTAAAATTTTGAAAGAATTGTAATAGCAATAGAGCTACCAACCTACACTTGAAAAAAAAACATAGGCCACCAACCTTCTATGGGCAACAAACAGGTTAGAAAGCTGCTTACCTAACACCTTCTGCAAATATAGCCAAAGATGGTGGTAATAAAAAGGAAGGATGTCCCAGAAAGTGGATCCAGAAGCCAAGAAGTACACGAGATGGGAAGCTATTACCAGGGAGCAGAACCAGAGGCTCAGTCAAGGAACATTTCCCATCACAAACCCTCATGACATCTACCCAGAAAGAAAGGAGAACAGCTATGGACTATGACTGCAGGGTGACTCCCGTGCTTCCCCTTTCTAAAGAGGAGCGTTTATTGCAGTTATCTTTTTTTTTTTTTTTTTTTTTTTAAGATTTTATTTATTCATTTATCCCCCCCCTTGCTGCTTGTGCTCACTGGGTCAGCTAACCACGCCGTGCGGGCGGGCTTGCCTTCACCAGGAGGCCCTGGGAACCGAACCCAGGGCCTCCCATATGGTAAACGGGAGCCCTACTGATTGAGCCACAGCCGCTTCCCTATTGCAGTTATCTTGTCCCTGATCAATCACTGCAGATTAGAGGAGTATTTTTAGCTCATAGATCATGAGATTGAGAGGCTGTAACAGGATGCTGGTCTTGGAGGCTGATGCCAGAATTTAAAGGGACTTTTAAGTTGCATCTCGGGAAGCGGCTGTGGCTCAATCGGTGGGGCTCCCGTTTGCCATGTGGGAGGCCCCGGGTTCGGTTCCTGGGGCCTCCTGGTGGGGGCGGGCCTGCCCGTGCGGCGTGGTTGGCTGGCCCGGCGAGCACGGGCAGCAGGGGGGGGATAAATGAATAAATAAATAAAATCTTTAAAATAAATAAATAAATAAAATAAGTTGCATCTCTTAGGGAGGGAGTGGGTGTAGAAGGGAAGAAAGGGAAAGTTCGTTATCAAGAGGGAAGACTGTGGTAAATATGTTATTGTACAAAATATTCACTGCCCCTCCCTGAGGAAGGATTCTATTTCCCACCCCCTGGCCATCAAACATGGCCATGTGACTTGCTATGGCCAATGAATTGTGAGCAAAAGTGACACATGCCTTTTCTAAGCAGAAGCTTTAAGGGCCATTGTGTACTCCGCTGTATTGCTTTATCTTCTGTCATGAGACCAGCATGATAAGGGCCGCATCTTCAGCTGGGTCCCAACATGAAGAGGACCTGAGGCAGAGTTGAGCTGCCAAATGATGGTTATGTAATATGAGCAAGAAATAAAGTATGTGGTTGTAAGCCACTAAGGACTGCATGTTGTTAGTTACTAGGGCAAATCTAACTTATGCTAACTGATACACAAGGTATGTCAATAAATAGGTGTAAGAGAAGTTAGAGATGCTCTAACAGAAGTACAAATCAAGTGTTATGGGAATTCAGGGAAGAGGCTCAGGGAAGTCTTCAAGGAATAGGTGATCTTTGAGGCAGGCTTATAAAGAGCAATGGGATGTGGATATATGGAAGTGGAAAGAGGCTTTCCAGAAGGTGAAAAAAAAGCAAAAAAACATGAATTCTCCACTAATGTGGGAAAATTCAGGGCATGGATAAATGAATGATAACATGGTTCACACATGAATTTCTCAAGCCAGAGGTTTAAGGATGGATTCTTGAAAATCTGTAAACTCTTACAATATTATTTTAATTTAATTTAAAATTTTCAACAATTTATTTTGATAATAAGAGTTTCAAATGATATTTTGATAATGATTTTAATTTTCCAATCATCTTTAAATAATTTTCTGGATCATCTGGATGGCCACCTTATTTCAGGTGCCCGTGGTATCTTTTGGACTGGTTGGCCTCATTATGTGAATGACTAAAGTGACAGCATTTAGACTGTGATGCTGAGGCCTGCAGATGTATTTATGAGGATCAGGGAGCTCTTGGGTTTGAGAGTCCATGGCTTAAACCAAATAAAAACATAAGGAGCCAGGACTGTCTAAGAAGAGGCAGGAAAAGTAGTTGAAAAGATATGTGAGGGTTAGAGGTGGAAGACCTCAAAAGCAAGACTAGGAATATAGCTTTGTTTGTTTGTTTTTAATTTTCAAGCATCAGATAAAACTTTAAAACAATTTCCATCCACCAGACAACCAAAGGTAAAACTTTCTCCACACCACCCACAAACAATAGTTCATCAGTCAGGAAAGGCTAGGTTAGGCTGCAGTAACAAAAACAGCAAAGGTTCGCTTCTCTCTCATGCTCCCTGTCCATTACACGTCCACTGCATCTCTGCTCCATGTTGTTTTCACTCCAGGTCCCAGGCTCAGGGAGTAGGCTCTGTTTCTCTGGAAAATTGTCAGTCACAAGGGCTGAGACAAGAGAGAAATTCAGAGCAGACCACATGCTGAATCCAAAGGTTTCTGCATTGAAGTCACACATGTCACTTCGCCACATATTTCATTGGCCAGAGGAAGTCATGTGCCCAAGCCTCATGAAAACGGTGCGAAGGAGAGAAGGGCAGCAAGTAAGTAATACAAATAAGTAATGATGAAATCTGCCATATGACATGAGCTCAAAGCCTCTAACTCGCATAACCACGAAAGCTCCCGCAGAATTTGCTCTTTCCTTCCCAGTGGCATGACATGGTGGGAGGGAGGGAAACGTTGAGTAGATGGCATGACTGCGGCTGGACCAATTTCTGGCTGTGGGAGCAGCATCCTTCTGAAGGTTTCTTCATAAAAAAAAAATGAATAATAAACATTCCACTGAAATCTTTAAATGGATAGAGGAGTTTAATTATAAGAATTTAATTTTCAAAAGCAAAAGCTGCTTTTATACAATTACAGTGAGGCAACTTTTAATTAACTTTGGAAACTTTCTTTTGCTTGGAAAATCTAATTAAAAATACTTAGGGAACTATTAACATAAAACAAGATTCAGGAGGGGGCTAGAAATCATATTGGGAAGGTATGGAAAAGAGACAGAGAAAAGGTGCCAGTGGGGAGTTATAGTCGCCTAAATTTCCCAAAGTGTCCAACAGTTCCTGTCCCTCCCCCAGATCTTGGGACACCAAGGTAGCTGGTGGGATTCCACTGAGCAATGGGCCTGGTGAAAGTTCTGCCTATTCTCTCTTATCCTTCAATTGTAGGCTATACAGAGGAGGGGGTGGGGGGTAGATATGAGGACATAGGAAATTTCAGAAAGTGAAGTGACATCCTGCCTGGGAGGGGACAGCGGGGTGTATGTCCGTTGTCTTTGCTCTCTGGCCAGCCCCTAGCATGTGCAAGGGCAGGATCTCAGCCACAGTGGTTCTCGGAGGGTGGGCCACGGCCAGCAGCATCAGCCCCTCCTGGGCGCTTGTTAGAAATACAAGGCCAGGCCTCACCCCTGGACCCTGACTGGCATTTTGGCACAGTGCTCAGACGATCCAGATGCACATTAAAGTCTGACAAGTGCCAGACCAGGCCAGCAATCTCAAAATGTGGTCTGCCGACAAACTGCTTCAGAATCCCCTGGGAAGTTTCTTTTGAAAGAAGATCCCCAGACCTTACCCCAAACCTAGTGAGTCAGAATCTTTGGAGGTGGGGGGCTCAGGGATGTGCATTTCAAACAAGCTCCCCGAGGGATTCTGGTATGCACTAGAGACTGGGAACTCCTGTCATACTATAAAGAATTCCAGGATTGAGGTCAAGAACCCTGAATTCCAACTACTGACTGGGTAGCCCCTCAGCCTTTCGAGGCCTCAGTGTCCTCATTTGTGAAATGAAAGGAGCAATGTCCACCCTTGCAAGTTTGCTGAAGGTCAGCCCAGAAAGTGGATGGGCAGTGCTATGTAAGTGACAATTGGTTAGATCAACCTGAGCTTTCATTGCTGAATGTAACCTCATCATTCTAGATTGGTTCCACCAAAATCAGACCAAGATTCCTACCTGGTTTTGCCATTAACTTGTTTTAAGACCTTGGACAAATCGGACATCCCTCTCTGGTCTCAGTTTCTCCAGTTGTAAAATGTACAGGATGATCAGAAATCTAGATAATCTCCAAGACCTCCTCTGACATTTGCAAGAGAACTGCCCTCTAGGTAGAACCCACCTTCCCAAGTGAAAGCAGAAGGGGGGTCTGACAAGGAGGTGCTGCAGGCCCATGGAGGGTTTGGGAGGGAGGAATTGGTCCTCTCTCTATTACCCAAATGTGTTCACAAATCAGCCCCCGTGGCTTTCTCAGTAACATCCTTCTGAACCTCTAACAACCAAAACAACCATAGAACTGTACAATGCAGAGTGAACCCTAATATAAACTATGGATTTTAGTTACTAATAATCTATCAATATTGGTTCATCAGTTGTAACAAATATACCACACTAATGCAAGATGTTCATAGAAGAAATTGTGAGGGGGGTGGTAGGGGGAAGAAGACATATGGTAACTCTTTATACTTTCTGCTCGATTTTTCTGTAAATCTAAACCTGCTATAAAAAAGAATCTATTATTCCAAATGTATAAATTAAAACTGGTAAAAATGCAGTTATCCCTGTGGCATCATACACATGTTTATTTATCAGTAGGCATAGGTATTGGAAACACGGCCTTCTTAAATAAAAAACTTACTTAAAAAATAGAAGTGTCAGTACACTACTCGCCATCGTGGGTTTTGGAGTAGAGCAATCTAAGTAAAAGCCCTTTTATGGACTCACGATATGTCTGGGACTCAATACCAGTCACTTCAGCTTTCTGAGCCTGGGTTTCTTCATCTTTCAAACAAGGCTAATAACCCCTTTATTGCAAGGTATGGTGAGGATAAGAATCGTGTACGTGCTGGGGTCAATGACTATCAAAAACAAAGCACCGATTCTCAAGTGGCTCTGCAGCCCCCAGGTCCCTGGCCTCGCGCCTGCCCCCCAGAGGTTCCCGTACAACCAGCCCACCCGGTTCCTGAAGCCGGGCCCTCCTCGGGGCTGTGCAGGGGAGCGCGCCGGGAGGAACTTTGGGGCTACACTGACCCCCTGTGGAAGTCCGAGGCGCGGCTGCTGCTCCCGCCTGGCGCGCCCGCCCCGCCTCCGCCGCCATCCTCTCCCAGCCAGGCCCTCCTGCCAGCAGCCCCTACTTGCAAATTGCCACCCTCTGGGGAAGGGCATCCATCAGCTGCCACTGGACAGCCCTGAGGCGGAGACCCCGGGCGAATCCCTCCAAGGTCAGGCAGAGGAGAAAGGGCGGGGCCACCGGGTCCTGTCTTGAGGTCTCCCTCCAGCCTGGCCTCTGCTCCAGCCCACTGCCACCCACCACACGGTGGCCGCAGCCATCTCAATGGCCTCAGCCCTGATTCATCCTCCTCTGAGGGGAAGCCTCTTTTCTGCTCAAACACTGCACGGGCCCCTATGGCCTGTGGGATTACGGTCAATCCTTGGACTGGCTTCCAAAGCTCCCAAGATTCAGTCCCAGCCTTCCTTTCCAGCCTCCTCCTCCAGGCCCCATGAGGCCAGGAGCCTAGAACTATCCCATGTCCCTACCTTTGTTCAGGCTGCTCCCTCCACATGAAGGCCTCTCCCAGCCTTCTCTACAAGTCCAAGTATTCTCAGACCTCAGAGCACAGCAGGATGCTGCCTCTTCCCCTCGCTGTCCCTAACCCCTCCAGCTCCTTACAGCAGGAGATCAGAGACCCGGTCTCTGCACAGCTTCCCCTCCAAGAGCCTCAGCTGTTTCAGATGTACGCTGGAGAGACTAGCCCTAGCCCAGCCTCGCTCCTGGGTGGGTCTTGAGCTGAAGTGAGATGATGGAGAGCTTTGGAAACTAAGTCCTGTGCCCATGTTACCTTGCCCCATGGTGGTGTGTGCCCATGCTTTATGTTGTGTCACACTGAGGTTTTGACTCACAGGATAACCTCGAATAACTGAGAGACAGTGAGTGACAGAATCGGGCCTGAAACTCTGAGGTCCCAACTCTGCACTAGAGGTTGGGGACACCAAGATGCCTTCAAAGAGCCCTTGGCTAGTGAAGAGGACAGACCCAGAACGACTACAGTTGAGGTTGTTGAGGGCTGGGATAGAGGTAAGCACATAGCAGGGTCCTTAAGCCAATCTTGGGGATCGGGGAAGGCTTCCTGGAGGAGGTGGCACCTGAGCTGAGATCTGAAGGACCAGTGTGAGTTGGCCAGGTGGAAGAGCATTAGGGTGGCAAGAGCTGAAGGTATGTGCAAAGCCTGGAGGCAGGAGAATCCTTTAAGAGTCCAGCGTGGCAGGGGCAGAGATTGAAAGGGAGAAAGGAGCAAGGTAAGAAGGGGCCAGATCACACGAGAGTCCAAGCTTGAGCGCAAACTTGAGTGGGAAGCCTCTGCGAAGTTGTGAGCAAAGAAGTGACATGGTTGGATTATTATCTGAAAAATAGCCCTCTGACCTCAGGATGCAGAACAAATGGGGGTCAGGGGCAGACTGGAGACAAGGAGGGCACCAAGGCAGGCGTTCCAGCTGATAAATTTCCTTTTTTTGCACTCTATTTAGCAAAAGAAAGTCCCATTAAAGCTGTGAGTTTGCAGGTCTGTGAAAATGAGGAAATCTAAAATATGCTCAGACTTGCAGAACCCAGCAGGACCTTAGACATCATCCCATCCAAACCAAGCCTCCAGGGCATGACTTCTCTTCTTCCAGCATCTGCTTGCACAGCTCCAGTGTCAGGGAACTCACTGTGTGCTTGGCAAACCATCTTACAATGGGGAAATGGAAATCCCCTACTGAGCCTGATCTGCACCCTGAAAGGTGTGGTGAGGGAGACATGCTCCAGGAGGGTACTTTCTGAGCCATGGACCAGAGGCGTGGGAGTTATTTGTGCCCAGAGCCTGAAATGCGGAGTGCATGCTGCTCCCCCAGGCTCTGCCTCGTTTTGCCTGCTTATGCTCCATCCACGTGAGACTTGCTGGTATAAAATGCAATAGGAAGGAAGAATAAAGTCTGCCAGCATACGGACACAGGCCAATGGCCATGGCTGCCAAGCCACAGCCCTGATTTGACAGGCAGCTTGGGGGGCAGTAATGGGACATCCCAGAGGCAGCTCCTTGCTTTCTTTGCCCACATCACAATCCCTTTAAACTACACTCCTGAGGGTTTCCTTCTACTTGCAAATTGCCAGGCAGTGTGTGTGTATGTGTATATGTGTGTATAATGGGCACATATGTGTTTAAACGCATGCATACATGAATTGTGCATGTCTGTGTTGGAGTGTATGTGCGTTTGCCTATAAATTTTGTGGGCGATTTTTAAGTAATTTTATGGTACACTCTCTGTCTCAGTATTTGAATGTATGGGGCTACATTTGCTCATTTGGGAGAGCTTGTGTAGGAATCCTTGCATACATGTGGCATGATGTGTGCAGATGTGAGTTCAGCTATGGGTTTGTTATCTAAACTACAGGTACCAAAGCAACTTTGTAAAATACCAATGTGACCCCCCAATGCCCTCCTCTCGCCTTGATTTCTAGGATGGCACTTGGGTCCATCCACATGCAGCCTCGGAGCAGGGCAGGGACCAGTGGTTGGAGCCATGATCAGAGTCAAATACCCTGAGGAGCAGTGTGGAGTGTAGCCTGGGGGCTGGGGAATCAAGGAGGTCTTCCTGGAGGAAGTGGTCTCTACACCATAACCCAAAAGATGAGGAAGCTTCAGCTGGATGAAGGGAAGAAGGAGAGAGCCAAGCAGAGAACCCAGCATAGGGAGATGAAAAAGAAGAGTTTAGCTGAGGAGCCAGAAGAAGGCTCTGACTGGAGCAGGGAGGTGAGGGAAGGGGTAGGGGAGAGGACACAGGGGAAGCCAGCTGGGCCAGAAGCCCACAGAAACCCTGGTAACAGGAGTGGGGTTTAGGCTGAAGGAAAAGGAAAATGGCATCCTCGGAGGTGTGTTTTAGAAAACTCCCTTCTCATGCAGAGGGGAGGATAGATGTGAGGGGACCAAACCAGTCGTGGGAAGACCAGGAAGTGTTTGCTGTATACCAGACGTTCCTCTCAGCACCTTACATGTTTATTAAGTTGCTTCCTCCTCACCACGACCCAGTGTAGGATGTCCCACTCTTATCCCCATTCTCCAGATGAGGAACTTGAGGCCCAGAGTTGAAGTACCTTGCCCAAGGTCACACAGAAGTAAACATAGTGAGGGAGAAGAGACTGGCCTCAGGGAACCAGAGTCCTGGCTGTGGGACCGAGGAGGATTTTCCTCCTGTTCTTCCCCAGCTAGATGATTTGGGCAACTGAAGTCTCCTTTCAGTTTCCTTGGCTGTGAAATGGGTACGGGGGGACCCATGGGACAGGTCTCTTGTGAGGACAAGCAGAAGGAGAGCCTGGCCCAGAGTAAGCAGCCACCAGGGCTCCCTCCCTCCCTCTCCTGCAGCCCCCGACACAGCAGCTGGCCCAGCCCCCATGGGCACAGACCCAAACATCAGGAGCTGGCAGCTGGCAGTAGATTGCTTCTCCTCTGCTCCACCTCATTTCACCTCTCGCGGGCTCACTTCAAGGTCCTCACCAGGGGGTCATCGTGAGCAGCACTCCCAAGGGTGGGAGTCTCACCCTTGTGTGCTCGGGAAGGATGTGCGCAGGATGTTGTTCATCACAGCCAGAAGGAGCCTCTCCCTGAGACCCAGGAGAGTGCTCGCTCAGCCTCTCTCAGGAATAGCTGTGGCTCCTCTAGGCAATGGCAAGCAAGCTGTAGATACTCCTATCCTTCTTTGCTTTGGCTGCTGGGGAGCTCAGAGACAAGCATAAATTTGATCATCCAGTCTATCAGTCCCACAGTGCTCAGTGAGAGGGAAGGATGTGGAAGCCCTTTCTACAAATGCCAATGACTTCCCGGCATACATTTGGGGGAACAACGACTCTCTTAAGTACATCTTATGTAGCTAAACTTGTTTTCTCTTAGCCCCAGTGTATTAGTCAGCCAAAGGGGTGCTAATGTGAAATACCAAAAATGGGTTGGTCTTTATAAAGGGTATTTATTTGGGCTAGAAGTCCACAGATACCAGGCCATACAGTGTTAAGGTTCTTCTCTCACTACAGTCCATTGCCACGTGTTAGAGCAAGACAGCTGCTGGCATTTGCCAGGGTTCAGGCTTCTGGGGTTCCTCTCTTCCCGGGGCTGCGTTTCTCTCCGGGCTTAGCTCCTGTTTCCTCCACAAGGTCAGCTGCAGACGATCAGGCGAATGGCTTGCTTCTCTTCTCCTGGGGCCTTCTTTCCAACATCAAAACTGCTTCTCAAAAGACTGCTTCAACTGTCCTTTGCCTTGCCTTTTAAATTCGATTCCCCACCCACCAAGGGATGGGGCTCAACGCCCTAATCCTAACCTAATCATGCCCAGATTAACAGATCAGTTTACAAGCATGATTCAATTATATTTTTGGAATTCATAATTACATCAAACTGCCACACCCAGTTTGCTTACTCTTTTTTCTCCCCAAAGAAAAATATATACATCACTTGAAATCTCAGCCCTCAGAGATACATGTTCACAAGAACATTTTTTGGTGAACATTCTTCCAGATGTGCATGAAATAATAATATAATTTTATTAAATTGGGGTCACATAATCAACTCAACTTTATATCATGGATAGCTTTTCATGTCAATGAATAAATCCACATGATTGCATAGTATTCAATAATATGGATTACCATAATTTTTTAGCCAGTTCCTTATTTCTGAACATTTAGATTATTTCTCATTTTGGGTAATTATAAAGCAAACTGCCATGGAATCCCTGATGCAATTATTTTTGTTCCCATTTGTGTAATATTCTTCTTATGGAAAATTCTTAGAAGGATTCTCTTATTTTTGTTTTTAATTTGGCAGAATTCTTTGTAGTTTTGTAAGTGCTTGGAATTTCTTTGGAGAGCAAGGAGAAAAAATATTTATAAACTAAAACAAATGAACTGTGAACAAATCCCCAAAAGCCTGAAAGGAGACAAGGCACACTGGGAACCATCAAGTGGAGTTGACAACATGGGGGTTGCTCACCTTGGGGAAGAAACCAGGAGGCAGTGTCTCAGCCTTCCTGAGGCTGGGGCAGTAGCCGCAGAAGAGTTTCTCTGAGGTTTGGGGGGACACAGGAGACACCCTCCAGGCCGCAGGGCCTGCTACTAACCCTGCTCCATCCTACCCAGCAGTTGGCTCCTCACCAGCCCAGAAGGCTGGTAATGCCAACAAAACTTTCTGGTCACTCAGACATAGATGCATGAGCTCTCTGATTACAGCTCTCTTTTATCATTTCCTGAACAAATCTGCTCCTCTGAAAGTCACTTTTGTGGTTTGGAATCTCTTCCCTTTCCTGCCACCCTCCCCAGGGCCTTCCCACAGATCACCATCCCCACTCAGTGGGCTGGAATGGCCCACACATTTAGAGTCAGACCAGGCCTCCAATCCCATTTCCTAGCTCCAGGACCCTGAGAAAGTGACTTCCCCTCTCTGAGCCTCAGTTTCCTCATCTATAAAACAGGTTTGATGGCCACAATGTACATTGTGTTTATTTCCCTGGGTGTTGTAAAGATCAAGTGAGTCAATTGACAAAACAAAGGAATTTCAGGCAGTGGTTTCTGAATGCCAGATTGACTGCCCCCAGAATCCTTGTGGAAACATATCAAAATTCAGAATCCTGGGTCCCTGCCCTAGAGAGGAATGGGTCATTGGATATGAAGTGGGACCCAGGAACCTATATTGGGGTGTGGGGGGGGTGGAAAGCCCCTTGAGTACTTCTCATAGGTTACCAGGCATGAAGAATTTCTGCTTCACCAACCAAGGTGGGCTTCCAGTGTGAGGGACTAGAATCTGACAGTCAAAAGCCCATTGTGGAATTGTAGGTAGATGGCATCAGATTAGGCAGGCAGGTACAACTCTCTCACAAAAACAATGGAGAAAGAGCCAAAAGCTGTCCAAGGGACCTGCTTTGGGGGTCAGCAGACCAGGACAGTGCTTCACAACTCCCAAGAGGATGAGGGACAGAGAGATGAAGAACTGGAAACAAACGTGAGTTACCAAAAGCCCACAATGGCTAGGAAGGGCTCCCCTCCCCTACCCACAAGATATTAAGATAGGGTAAAACTCCTGGCTCACTGCAGCTGACTGAGAGGGGAACAGACATCTTCCTCCCTGTCAGCTGTTACAAGGGAAAAGGGAGGGGGAGTGAATTCAGTGAATTCAGCCAGCAGAGCCCAGTTTGAATCTTGGGTCTGGCCAGAGCAAAACACAGGAAAATGGAAATTGAAACACCTCCGTGGAAAGGTGTGCTGACAAGTGCCATCTGCTGGCCGTCTGGAAATAGCATGGACAAAAAATGGCTTTTTGTTCTCTCTGTACCCTAATTCCTGGGAGAAAAATCTGTGTCCTATTAGTGAGTCCCTGGCACGATTTTGATAACTTAAGCTGGGCAATTTTAAAGACTTAGAATAAGTTGAACTAAATATCAAGGAAGAGCTGTGAAAAGAAAAAAGAAAAAAAAAAAAAAATAGGCAAGAGAGAGAAATTGACCATAAGAGTAAATTCCCTGACATATTAAGATGCCTAGACATCAGCAAAAAATTACAAGCAATACTAGGAAACAAGAAAAGATGGAACAAACCAAATATCCTGAAGAGATACAGGGTTTAAGACAATTAATCAATGATAATCACACAACTCTCCTAAATCAATTAAAGAATTGAAAGAAAATAAGAAGAAAGAGATAAAGGATATTAAGAAGACACTGGGTAAAAGAATAAATAAGAAAAAAAAGAAGACACTGGGTGAGCATAAAGAACAATTTGAAAGTGTGCAAAGAAAAGTACACAGCTTATAGGAATGAAAGACACAATGGATAAGATTTTAAAAATATATTAGAGGCATAGAGCAGATTTGAATTGCTTGAAGACAGAATTAGTGATTTCAAAGACAGAACATCTGAATTGGAAAAGACAGGAGAACAGAAAGAGAAGAGAATGGGTCTAAGGGAATTGATGACAACAAAAAACACACAAACATATACATTATCAGTTTCCCAGAAGGAGAAAAGAATGGAAAAGGGGCAGAAAGAATATTTGAGGAAATAATGACCAAAAACTTCCCAAACCTTATGAAGGACATAAATATCAATATCCAAGAAGGACAACTCACCTCAAACAGAATAAATCTGAATAGACCTACCCCAAGACACCTACTATTCAGAATGACAAATATCAGAGATAAAGAGAGGGTTCTGAAAGCAGCAAGAGAATAGCAAAGCATCACATACAAGGAAGCGAGAAGAAAGTGGTATGGTGTATTTAAGGTACTGAAAAAGGAAAACTGCCAGCCAAGAATTATGTATCTGGCAAAACTGTCCTTCAAAAAGTAGGGTGAGTTCAAAGTCTTCACAGACAAAAACAGACAGAATATGTTACCAAAAGAACAGAATTACAAGAGATACTAAAGGAAATACTGCAGCCTGAAAGGAAAAAACAAGGGTGAGAGGCTTTGAGAAAAGTATAGAAATGAAGATTATTAAGAAGGGTAAATTAAAGGGTAAAAAAACAGACAATAGTATAATATGACAACAGAAAGCCAAAGGACAAAATGGATGAAGTAAGTAATGCCTTTACAGTAATAACATTAAGTATTAATGGCTTGAATTCCCCAATCAAAAGACATAGACTGATAGAATGGGTAAAAAAAAATATGAGCCATCTATGTTTTCTACAAGAGATTCACCTCAGACATAAAGACCACAACCATGTTAAAAGTGAAAGATTGGAAAAAGATATTCTGTGCAAACAGTAACCAAAAACAAGCTGGAGTAGTGGTACTAATATTGGACAAAATAGATTTTCAATGCAAAACTGTTATAAGGGGTGAAGAAGGTCATTATATATTAATAAAAGGAGAAATTCACCAAGAAGAAATAACTATATTAAATATTTATGCACCTAACCTGCATGCCCCAAGATACATGAGGCATACACTGGCAAAGCTGAAGGAAGAAATAGATTTCTCTAAAATAATAATAAGAGACTTCAATACATCACTCTCAGTATTGGATAGAACATCTGGACAGAGGATAAATAAACAGAGAGCTTGAATAGTATGATAAATGAACTAACCTAACAGACATCTATAAAGCACTGGACCCCAAAACTGCAGGATGTACATTCTTTTCAAGTGTTCATGGATCCTTCTCCAAGATAGACCATATGTTGGGTCACAAGACAAGTCTCAATAAATTTGAAAAGATTGAAATTATACAAAACACTTTCTCTGATCATAACAGAATGAAGCTGGAAATCAATAATGGATGGAAAAAGGGGAAAGGCATAAATATATGGAGATTAAACAATACACTTAAATAATCAGTCAGTCAAAGAAGAAATTACAAGAGAATTCAGTAAATATCTTGAAATGAGTTTTTATATTAGTTTACAATTTTTATTATTATAATACACTATTCACAATCAACCAGCTAACTTAAAGCCTAAACACCATCACATTTGTTGTTATTTGCCTAAAATACTTCTCTAGTTTTGTTTTGTTTTTTTTTCCATTCCAACAGTAATACATGCTCTTTGTAAAAATTCAAACCATATAAAAATATTCAATGGCACTACTCAGTTTGGGGCATAGTCTTCTAGATATTTTCTGTAAACAAAAACAAACATATAGTTGACATTTCACATATACACACCCCCAAAAAAAAAAAAAAGGCACCATACATTGCATGCTGTGCTGAAACTTGCTTTTTTTCCACTCAATAATCTATACTGGACACCCTTCCATGCCAGTATATTGATCTATTGATCTAAGGGCTAAAAAGTATTCCATTAAAAGGTGTGCTATGATGTATTTAACCAGTTCCCTTCCGATGGCAATGGTTGGTTTCTGATTTCTCACTGTTATAAACAAAACTGCAATGCCCATCTTTGGGCATTCATCCTTGGGTAAGCATTCCTGGACAGACACCACAAAGGTAATGCCAAATATTCTTCCTCACCATATCCCTGTCGGTTTTGACAGATGAAGAAACTGAGGCTCAGATTTTTAAGTCATGTGCCTCCATTTACACAGCCAGTAAGTGGCAGGGCCAAGATGAAATTGCAGTAGATTGTTTTGGTGGCCCCAAGTTTCCTTGCCTCCTATATCTCTTCCTTTTGGTAGGTCCCTCCCACAACGAACTCTGGGCTTGGTTATATCATTAGCTTTAGCCAGTGGGATATTAGCAAACCTAATTCAAGCAGAAGATTTAAAAAGCATTTTAAGGTTTTTGCTTCCTTCTTCCCTTGATCCCCTACTCTGCCATGAGAATAAGCCTGGGCTCATCTGCCAGAAGATGAGATAACATGTGGAATATCCTGTCCAAGGCCATTGTAGACCAGCAAGCCCCCAATCAACCTGCGAGCTGACCTAAGATACATGAACAAGATTCACTAATATAGCCCAGATCAACAGAACAATATAGGTGACTCTTGAAAAATAGTAAATAGTTCTTATTTTAAACCACTAGGTTTTGGTATGATTTGTTATACAGCAATAGCCAACTGGTACAAAATCAAACTCTGGACTCAAAATCCCTACTATCTCCAAGACCCCCCTGACTTTGTTAGGCATCAAAGCCCTGTATAAAGCTCATGTTTAACAGACACTATGCTGACAGACGTAGAGGTTCAAGATTAAATAAGGTATGGCCTTGTCCTTGAGGAACTGACAAGCCAGTGAGAAAGAATCTGAACAAATGCTTACGGTTCATAGATAGGAACCTGGAGCTCAGAAGGGGCCTTTGGCTTGATCATGATCACACAGCGTTTTAGCAACAAAGAGAAAGACCAGATATCCTGAACCTAAATCCATGGTTTCTGGGGCCATTCAAACCTTCATGCATCCCTAAGTGCTGCTAAAAGTTATGTGCCCAGATTCCATCCCTGACTGCACATGGCAGTGCCCCTAGAAAGAGCCTGTTCCCTTTTGAGACAGTCAGAGAGAAGAGCTCCAGTTTCCGTCCAAGAGCATTAACTGCAAATTTATACTTGAGGCCCTGTGTGCAGTTTTTTATGCATCCTTAAATACCAAAACATAATTACCAATGTCAATACATAATGTTTATTTCTTTCAGAACCGACATTTTAATTTTCCTGAACAGGCGGGAAAAATGATATGCATAAAAATAATGACAAATATTAAAAGTCTCCCAAGTAAGGGACCAGGATCACCAGCATAATCCTGAATTTAAATGCACTCACAATTGTGGCCACATTAAAGGTCTGATAAGCCAAATTAGGTTCCATGTAAGCATAATTAATCTTCTTTTTCAATGAAGATATTATAAGGGCATTAATTTTAATCCAAAGGCCTTTGGGAAATTGAATTATACAGATAAAGCAAATATTTGACCTTTTGCAGATAATTATTATTTTTAAAAATTCACAATGCAAATGCACACCAAGTGAACCTTGGGTGTTGCTGAACCCTGCTGGAATGAAATTCTCTTATAAATATTCAGTGACAGAAGACGCAGGTATTCTAGTCAATTTAGCCTCCCAGCTTTCATTTCTAATTTGGAAGCACAAAACTCCAGCTGGGGGGTCCTGGTGTTTATTAACAAATAATTGAATGGAATTGGCCTGCACAGATTATGTCAAATTTGCAAATTATCTGTTCTCATTCATAGGTCATTAAATTTTAATAGACAGTGAGTAATGGAGCCTCTGTTCCTACAGCCATGGTCCCAGGGCCAGCATTCAATGGAATGGTTTATGGAGGTAAGTGACTGCCCGGAAGGAATGCTGTCCTCTCACCTCTGAGTCCGGTTCCTGGGTGCCCAGGCAGGCTGGTAAGGCTCCTGTGGTAGCCTGGCGTAGAGGAGAGAGCAAGCCTCTTAACACTGTGCTGACAGACCTAGAGGTTCAAGGGCCAAATCCTGGCCTGTGGCTGATGGACTGAGGGGCCGTGGGACAGTTACTGAACATCTCTGGGCTCAGTTCCCTCAACTGTAAACAAGAAGAACTGCATCAGTGGCAATGATCATTGGGAAGCTGAAATGAGATCAAGGATTCTGAGTGCCTAGGAAGATGCCTGGGCAGAGGCTTTGGAGTCAGACACCTGTATCTGCATCCTGACTCCCTGCTGATGAGCAGGTTTCCTGAATGTGGTGGTTTGATTTTCTGGGGGTACATACAGATTTTCAGAGGGGATAGTTTGAGCTGGCTTTGAAGGATGAGTAAGAGTTCACCAGGTGGAACAGGGGAGAAAGGGCTTTCCCAGCAGAGGAAACAGCAGGAGCAAAGAGAGAGGAGTGCAAAGATAATGTACTGGGGAATCAAAGGACAGCCTCCCACCGGCCCAGACTTCCCACAGTCCAAGGCACTGCCACCAGGTGCTCAGCCTCACATAGGCCCTCTGGAGTCGGCAGGATCCAAAGTAGAGAGTTGTATTGCTCCACAACACTGTTCCCCACCATGTTCCAAGCTCTGCCCAAGGCATCAATCAGAGACCTTGCACGGGCTTCAATGGAAAAGAGGACATTGATGTATCACAGTCAGATAACAAACCCGGCCCCTCTCCACAGTCCTGGCAAGGTAAGTCCAGAGGCCGCAGCTCCCAGGAAGTGTGTGCAGCAGGAGGCATTTAAATGGCCAGAAACAAAGTCATTTTCGCTGTCACTATTACCCTGGAGTTTACTGTCTCTCTGATTAGAGTAGAATTGAATCCAGCTGGGCAAAATTGAATTTGTACATTTCCCTAATCATAAATCTTCAAACACTGGAACGTTCTAGGCCCAATTAGTCTGCCCTGATACGGAGAGAGGGAGGAGGCGTCCTTATTGACAAAAGGGGGATGAAAATTCGGAGACTGGCATTATCGGTGATTAATCAGTTGGGTCCCAAACTAAAATCCAGGGCTTTCCCGGGTACCTGGAGGGGAGCTTCCCAAGCAGGAGCAGGCCTGAGGGGTGGTTCACCTACAGCTGGCAGTTTGGTGACCCCACAATTTGGGGCAGGTTCATGGGGCTGGGCCTTTAAGTCTGGCAGGGGTGATTCCCCAAGGAGATATTTGTAGTGCAGCAAGGCCCAGGGCAGCAGAATCCACTTTAAACCTTAAACTGGACAAGGACCCTTGCTAGGTCCTTCTTGGCCCATCCCCTAAATGGTTATGCTCCCGCAAGGCTTTTTACTCTCCACCATACCCCCTTTCCTGGGTGGCTTCATTTGCCCCCACAGTTTTGATGACCATCTCCATCCCAGACCTCTCCCTTGAGCGCCGATGAATCAAGCAATCAATGAGACATCCTTTTGTTTGCCTTTCTATGTGTAAGATTCTTTGGAAGAACAGACAACCTTTCCAACGCTGTAGATGCTCATCTATTGCTCCAAAGGAAATCTGAATCTAGCCTGACTTTTGTTCCTTGGCAGGTCACCTCTTAGATGTTTTGCCTTTTTCTTGTCTGGTCCTGTGAGGTGTTTTTTGTTTTTTTTTCTTCTTCCTTGTAATTCAAAACATTGTCCAGGGTTTATCAAATGTGGGTCTCTTTCCATCAGCTTTGTAGGGGATGAGGGGACCATTTTTGCCCTGCAGAGTCTTCTGTGGGGAGGACCTCAAGTCTATCTTTAATTACTGTCTCCGTGTCCACTGTTCTGCTCTCTCCTCAAGAATCACCATAATATCTAATTTAGCCCCATCTTTTTTTTACTTTATCCTTTTCTTCTGCCATCTCAGGGAGCTTTTTAAGATTGTCCTCATCACCGATTTGACTGTCCATAAAAGTGATTCCACCCTCAATGTTTCCAGGTACATTTTAATGATTCTATTGTCTTTTAGATCCCTTGTAAGTCTCCCATATCTCATTCATCTGTCTTTATATTTCATCAAGGTACCTTTTCATCTCAGCTTTTTTCTCCTCTTGGCTTTCTGCTCTAATTTCATGAAAGATTCTTAATTGTCCTTCTGGATGCAGAGAAAACACTTTCAGAAGTCTAGTCATCTCTGAATTTTGAATGATATTCTCATGCACTTATTCAGCAATATATTTTCAGAGATCCTAAACCATTTTGGAAGAATTAAAACAACACTGAATTATTCATCTGATATTTATTAAGCATCATTATGCCCCAAGCACTGTGCAGAGTCCTGGAGTGGCTCAGCCACCTCTGCCACCCAGGCAGGTCTCTTTAGTGTGGCTCTCTCTCCTCCCAAGTGCTTCTGATGTGTCCCTACTAGGCCAGTTCCCAGTGTCCAGCAGGCTTTCAACTTCTAGATGGGATCTGTTCCTGGCTCTGGATACTCTTTAGAAATATTGAAGACATCCAAGTCACAATCCCCAGAATGCCCTGGCCTGGTTCTAGATGTCCACCACCTAGTTGCTAGGAGTTCCTGACTACTTACTGGTCCAGAGAAATTTGAAATTTGTTTCTTGTTAGTTCAGGTGTGTCTTCTGCACCTGCCCCAGGCCTTGCCAAACCCTGTGGATTGGCCATTGGACCCTGAGCAAAACGTAGCTGGAGATCAGGGTCTCAATGCATCAGTCATGCAGAGGAGGGAAAGGGCACCATTTGCTGACCCTCCTCGGGTCTGGATTTGCAGGGCCAGTTCTGAAGAGATCAACTCTGTTCCCATCACCTTAAGCACATTGCCTTCATGGTGGAGGAGCCCTTGCCTTATCTGTTGAGACAGAGACCAACCAAAGAACAGTCAGCCCAGATCCTGCAGTGAGGAGAGGAACCCAAGAACAGCTGACTCCGAGCACATGAAAAGCCAAAATAACAGCATCTGAGAGAGCTGGAAGGAGAAGCCTGGTGGAGGCAAACCATTCAATTATTGGGGCAAGAGGGGCCATGACTGGCCAAACGTCCCATGGCAAGTTAATGGCAGAGCTCAGGCCTTCTGCCTCCCCCACCAAAGCATCCACTATGTCACCTCCCTTATTTCAAGGTGCTCCAGAGCTTATCAGAGTAGAACAAGTGGTGGTTTGGGTAAGGGATTGATTAGTCAAAAGGGAGCTTTTGTTGTCAGCAAGAGAAGTAATACTTTTATATTTATATATATATTTATATATATAGCATTGTTTATTTTCGTTTTATTTTTTTTTTTTGGTACCAGAGTCGGAAATTGAACCCAGAACCTCATATGTGGAAAGCCGGCACTTAACAAGTGAGCCACATCAGCTCCCCTGAGTTCTTTCATTTGTTTGCTTGTTGTTTGTTTGTTTGTTTGTTTTGTTTTGTTTTGTTTTCAGGAGGCACCGGGAACCAAACCAAGGACCTCCCTGTGGGAAGCAGGGTGCTCAACTGCTTGAGCCACATCCATTCTCCAGAAGTAATTCTTTTTTTTTTTATTGTAGGTAAAAATCAAATTTTTCACAATACATACCAATGTTTGTAAAATGATATATAAATATATATGCATATATATGCATTTGCTTACATAAATGTGTATATATATATTTAGATTACCTAAATATTACACAGAAATTACAGGGATTCCCATGTTCCCCACCTCCCACACCTCCCACAACATCCCACACAATTCTTAATCGTCTCAGGTCAGTGGGAAGGTGCTGAAGTAGCAATGACAGGGGGAGAAGTCCCATGCAAAATGGTTAAGATACATGGGAACACGGGAAAAAATGCAGTCTCTGCCTTTAAGGAAGGTATGTAATTTGGCAGAGGAAAAAAGACAAAACCACAGGTAAAGCAGAAAGCATGTTCATGCATGTTTGATTAATTTAAAGGTACCCCGATTCTACATGCTTTAGTAGTGTATGCTGTCGTGTATAGGGGTGAAATTACATGATCTCAGGGATTTGCTTTCAAACTTGATATTCAAGTGTGGCCCGGGAACCAGCAGCATCAGTTCACCTGGTAGCTTGTTAGAAATGCAAATTCTCAGGCCCCACTGCAAACCTACTGAATCAGAGTCTGGAATTTAACAATATCCCCAGGTGATTCTTCAGCACATTAAATATCAAGAAGTACCAACTTAGCAAAAGAAAAAGAAAAATGAAAAGAGGGAGAATAAAGCAAAGATAGCAAAATACTGACAACTGTGGAATCTGGATGACAGACATAGGGGAGTTCATTGTAAAAACTGTTTAAGTGCACGATGGGTTGACAGGAAACCATAGGCCAAGGCATCAGGGGTCACCACAGGACTTCCAGAGACTGAAAGAAGCTCCAGGTCCCAAGTCACAAATGCAAACAGCTGTGCTGGCCTCAGGGACATGATTGGTGATTTGTCAGGGGACTAAATTTAGGACAGTGGGGACAGTTGGGTCCTCAAGGAGCTGAGAGTACAAGTTCAAGCAGTATGGATGAAAAAGACCTTTGCTGGACACGTCCTGGGGAGATTTGAGCACTCCAAGGGTAAATAGAAAATCCTAAAGGCTTCCAAAGAGAAAAAACACACAATCTACAGAAGTTACCCACCACCCTGGACGCTGTGGCCTGGAGCAAAGCCCATGTATGAGTTCCCATGGCTGCTGTAACAAAGAACCACAAATATAGTAGCTTTAAAAAAAAACACAAATTTTTTCTCTTACAGTTCTAGAGGTCAGAAATCCAAAATCAAGGTGTCTGCAGGGGCATGCTCCCTAAAGAGACCCTGCGGGGATGGGAGAAGGATTCAGTTCCTCACCCTTTCCAGCTTCTAGAGCTGCATTCCTTGCATTCCTTGGCTCCTGACCCCTTCTTCTATCTTTGCAGCCAGCAGCACAGCCTCCTGCTTCTCTGGTCACATTGCCTTCTTCCTCTGTAGACAAATCTCCCTTTGCCACCTCTGATGAGAACTCTTGTGATTACATCTAAGACCTACCTGGATAATCCAGAATAATCTCTGTCTCTTAAGATCCTTAACTTAATCACACCTGCAAAGTCCCTTTTGCCAGATAAGGTAATATTCCCAGCTTCCAGGGATTATCAGCCTGCTACAACCTCCAAGTTCTGAGAAAAACTGATTTTAGCCTAGGGTTTTATGGGAAGCCAAACAATCAAATAAGGGTGAGGGCAAAATAAAGGCATTTTATGAATCTCAAGAACTCAGACCATTTGTCACCTCTGTGCCCAAATTAAAAAAAAAAAAAACATATATATTGAGAAGCTTCCTCAGAAAAGTAAAAATGATAATAATTTTTAAAATCTTTTTTAAAAACACAAGGAAGAGAAAAAGACTAGATATAGGAAACAATTGTGGCTGTGGATGAGTTGGGATCGAGGAAACCCAATTAGAAGAGAATGCACTGGCTCTTTGAGCAGTAACAATTTCGAGACATAGGATTACATTCTCTTCTCTGTGGATCCAATCACATCACTGGACACTGCAGTGAATATTTCCATAATCTAAACTGAATAATGATAATTTATTGGGTTTAAATGTTTAGATCATTATGGTGACGGGGTGAATATAAATGTTACAAACTTTGACATAAAGTAATGACAAATATTAAGTCTCCCAAGGGGGGCGGATGTGGCTCAAATGGTTGGGCGTCCGTCTGCCATATGGAGGGACCTGGGTTCGATTCCCGAGACCTCCAGGTAAAATTAAAAAAAATATATATAGAAGGCGCATGGGCTGCCAGGCTCTGTGTGCCAGTGAGCCGCCAGGCCCTGGGAGCCATGCAGCAAGATGATGACGTAACAGGAGAGAGACACAGGGGAGAGACAAGACGAGATGCTCTGAAACCTCTGAAAACCAGGAACCGAGGTGGCGCAGGCAGCTGAACACCTCTCTCCTACATCGGAGGTCTCCAGGATCGAATCCTGGTGAAGACTGGAGGAGGAGGATGAGAAGAGATGGCAGGAAACAGACACAGAGAATTGTCCAGCGAATGGACACAAAAACAGCAAATGGGGAAGGCGGGGTTAAAATGGATAAAGTAAATAAATAAATCTTTAAAAAAAAAAAAAAGTCTCCTAAGTAAGGAACCAGGATCACCCACATAATCCTAAATTTAAATGCACTCACAATCGTGGCCACATTAAAGGTCTGATAAGCCAAATTAGGTTGACAATGTAAGAACAGTTACTTAACAAGAATTGGGGAGTGGGAAGGAGACACAGAAGGAAGTGTAGGTACCCTCATTTCTTAATTTTTCATAGCAGATATCAATACAGTCTAAAAGGAATAAATCAAGAAATAGAGACAAAGTATGTTATTAAAAGTTACAAATGCAATCAGTAGAATGAAGAATAATTATATAACTACAAAATTCAATAAGGAAAAGGAAGGTAGAAGGCAGTGAAGTGTGCTCAGTTCCTCAACTTTCTTAGCAGCAAGGCTAAGATACAGTCTAAAGGAGATAAATCAAGAAATAGAATGATAATATTTGAGAGTATAATTGTAGGCAAACATCTGTTTTTGTCTGGTGACAAAACCCCTTTTTCCTTGGGGATTACCTGTTTGCATGGTTAATGTGGGCCACATGGGGTGGTCACATGACCCCGCCTGGCCAATCAGAGCCTGCCCT